>JAEMTY010000151.1:0-43378 GCA_020423425.1 Chrysopa pallens
ATTTTTATTTTCTTTCCTTGTTCTAACGTTGGATCATTTGACGACTGATTCTTTTGCATGATTTTTAACTTAATATTTTTATTTTTCTGCATTAAATATGGATATTTTTTTAATACTTCCGATATAATTTTCGTATGATTCGTTAAATCACCACTGTCTACTTTAACTTGAGCCTCAATTACGGATTTTTTTCCTTTTGTGGTATTCTCTTTACCTTCTAGACTAAATCGAACTTTCTTAGCTGGTGAATGATCTTCATCATTTGAGGATGGTTTTAATATACTTTTATTAGGATTTTCTTCTTTAATGGTACCAAAAATTGATTCACCACCCTGACTACTATTTTCATCACGATATTCTATGTTATCATTGGAATCTTCGTTTTGTGAGGCTGAATTACGTTCTTCGTTACGTAATATATAATCGTTACGCAATTTTTGTTCCTGTAAATATTCTTTAACGTCTTGTAAATTAACTGGATTATTATGATGGTTATACGATGTTGCAGGCCGCTTAATGGTATTCTTTTTGATTTCCTCAAATGCAGCTGATGAATTACTTATTGAATTCGATTTGATAATAGGGGCAGCCAGTGGTTGGCTACCGTAAGATATATCGTCAAACGATGAAACCATCAAATCTGCAGTTGGGATTTCATCTTCAGGCCATTCAAATCGTGTTGGGCGTGGAGTGTTATCTAATACCTTCGGTGTAGACGTGCTTGTTGATTTAAAACTACTTACTACATTTTCACTTATAAAATCTGAAGTTGTTGTACGAAATGATGAAGTTGGTATATTTTTACGCTTCCAAACAGGTAATTTACGTCCAGGTAATGGTTCTGGAAGGTCAGCATCCATTGTTTTTGGTACAATCTTTTTACCTTGTAAGTTCCATGTCACAGCTCCTACAGAAGCTCGTTTATGTAATGGTTTTGCTAATGGACTAACTGGTACTTTCTGTGCGTCTAATAATTTTGTTAACACTGTTAAATTCATTAATTTTGCTGCTGCGTAAAGTTTATCATAGTGGGACATTTGAAATTCTAACTGACCGGTATACATAAAATTCACAATTGGTACAACAACATCGGGTTGTAAATCTAAGGGCATTATTAAACAGTCATCGACTACATCACATGTATTTTCTAATATTTGAAAATATTCGGTACAGGCATTCATAACAAGTCTATGCACCTTTAATTGCACATTATTTTCAAATTGTAAAGTTAAATCACAAAAATCAGTTCGATTAAAAAATTGTTGTAGACGTTGGAGGAAAAATATCCCCCAATTATCAATTTTTACTTGTTTTATGTCACTCATTTTCCTTTATTTTTTATCATATGACACTATATTTTATCCCTTTATGATATTTATTTTCATCTGAAATAAGAAAAATACATTTAATATTTTTGGAGGCATCATTTTTATGGCGTTCACTATTTTGTACGTACTCACTTTTTTAAGATTTACACATTAATAACTTCGTATAAATTTGTATATAATATATACGTAATGTATATAATATGTTTTAAATACTATTAAATTATATTTTTATGTAAAATATTTCATATTTACTCATTTTTTTAGAAATTGTATAAGGATTTTCCGCGCTCCATCTCTGCAGACAATTAGACAATCCAACATATTGAACGAATACTCGACGTTTTACCGCTAGATGTCTTTTCATGCATTTTCGGTCAATAATTTTTTCTACCAAATCATAGTAATGGTTTATTTGTAATATCATAGAAGTAACCGTTTCTATAGAGTATAAAATTTGTAGAAAGAAAAGAATTTTAAATGAAAATATATTTTATAAATCAAAATATTTATTGTTAAAAAAGAAATTTGTTTGAAGTGCACTGAAAAATTTTCTTTAACATTTGTTCCTAATAATAAAACATAACCATATTCGAATTTCGAACACCTATAGATTATGTACATGTATATTCATACGTACAAAAGTAATAGCTCCGTTGAGCAGTAGACCTTACTCATGATGACACCTTATTACCATCAAGAAGTACATATAGACCTCTTTATCGTAATTGGTTATGAGTTAATGCAAGTCAGAATAATAATAATTTTATAAATTTGTTATTAAAAAGCACCTGATGGTCTAATAAAGCTTAAAAACTATTCAGTAAATTTTGTAAGTGATAATGTCTAGCAAATTTCGAAAAAATTGGAAAACGTGTTCGTTTTGCTAAGCGGAACGAAAATAGAGATTGTTTTCACATTTAGGATATTTACTGTATGTTTTGAGCATCATTGAGCATTTCGGGGCTTCGTTATAACTTATTTCCAAAAATTACTGTTATTCTCACTTGAAAACACATTAGAACGTAAGCATTCATAGGTTCATGTTTTGGAACTTAATAGGATTTTAATAATTGGTCTAAGCAGTATAAACTAATAGCTTAGTTGAGCAGTAGACTTCACGCACGGTGACACTCTATTATAATGAAAAAGTTAATATAGACATACACGATCAAACCTCTTTATTTTTATTGATATATCAGTTTATTCAAGTGAGAATAACAATAATTTTGGGAAATATGTTATTATGTATTTCCCAAATTTATCATAAACAAAATTTACTGCCTTGATGACTCAATAGTGCTCAAACTATACAGTAAATTTCCTGAATGTAATATATTTAATATATGAAAACATATATAAATACATACATATTTCTAAGTTTGTACCACTGTAACTTTCCAACGCGTTTGTCGATTTTTATAAAATTTGCTAAAGATATTTATCATATACAAAATTTACTGCTCAGAACAATATGATGTTATCTATATTATAATAAATTTGCAATATTAAATATATATTTTGATGACGTCATATCGGTCGGTCTGGACAGCACTACGTTATGTATTGTAATACTACAAAATCATCATTCGAAAATCTATTTAATTCTGTTGTCTATGGTTTTATTAAATTTGGCATCAAATTATCAAATTTAAATATTTTAAATAATCCGAAAAATAACCTGGTCCCCAATAACCCAGGTACTGCATTTTAAGTAAATGTTTTTTTCGGATATTTGATAAGGCTTATAACAACTTAATTAATTAATCAATTAATTAAAAATTTCGTATACAGTTACCATAAAGAAGTCGTTAGGTTATATATTATCTATACAAATATAGTTTATGTCATTGAACTGTTTGACATTTTCACTTGCGAAAAATGCCACCAAAATTAAAATTTGCTGAAGGTACTTATTTGTATGATTATTTACAAATAGAAAACTAATTTTTAAATCCATATTTTTCTATTTATAGGTGAAAAAGTTTTATGTTTTCATGGTCCATTGATTTATGAAGCCAAATGTCTGAAATCTTCAGTGGTGAAAGATAAACAAGTTAAATATTTAATACATTATGCTGGATGGAATAAAAAGTAATTTTGTTTATAGAAATTCTTGTAAAATTTCTTATATATAGTGGGTTTTACAAAGTTGCTGTTAAGCATGTCTAAAAAAAGTTTATTTAATATTCCATACTTTTACAACTTAAGGCTAGCAGTAGCGTTTAACTGTGTATGGCTTTGTTATAAAATATTAATATTTTAGAATTAATAATAATTGAACCTATCTATCAAGTTTTGAAACAAAAACCTTTTTTACGCAGTGTATTAAGAAATATTATGAATCAAAATAAAAGACTTTTAGTAAATAGGGTGATACTTTATTGTTGGGAGGAAGTGTCAATAACTATCTAATTAAATAGGTAGCCAATGTTCAATTAGTCATCAAATTATCTTCTTGTCAAAAATAATGCTAAAATGTTTCTCTGTTTTAATTTGAACAAATTACGAAAGACAAACAAGTTATAGTATTCGAATAAATAGAATACAGAACTAATTTTATTTAAATTTATAGTTGGGATGAATGGGTACCTGAAAGTCGAGTACTAAAGTATAATGAAACAAATGTTGCCAAACAAAAGGAAGTACAAAAGGCACATTCAACACAATCATCAAAATCGAAAAAATCAAAATCACGTAAATCGGAGGTATCATCCAAAGATAATGATTCAAGAGCAAGTACACCAAATCAAGAAGTTAGCAGTAGCCGAACATCAAAATCAAGGGGTGCACCGGTTACACCGTCAAGCAGCCAAGATTCAAGTTCAGATGTACCACGTAAAAAACGAAATCGATTGGATCCAACTGTTGAACCTGAAGAGCAATTTTTAAATAAAGTAAGTAGTCTATAGTGGATGTTTGACAGAACATAACCATTATTATAATTTGAATATCTCAGGTGATTTCATGTTCATATAATTTACATCCATAAAAGCCCACAGGGAGCCATATATATAGAATGATTGGGTCCAAAGCATTAGATACGCCCGTTTCTGCTTCTCTGTTTAACCAGCTTCTAATGGCACCTTGCACCAGGACTCATCAATGTTACAAGATAACGGAATTTACTCAGGCAGGCATAGAATAAATATATTTAGGATAGAATACAAGAGAGAAGTATTACATATATCCCTACAAGTGTTCTAGATCCTAGACATAAGCACTGGAGTAAATCAGCTTCTGTACTAAATTTTTCTTCACGCCAATGTGAATTTCCAAGACTATCAAATAAGCCTGATTGTATTATTCGATTCTGAGCGACCTAGTATTATTTTCGATTACTTCTATTTTTTATAATTACTGTATGTTCTTTATAACTACTAATTTACAGGTGGAAGTAAAAGTAAAAATACCAGATGAATTAAAACCATGGTTAGTGGACGACTGGGATTTAATAACACGCCAAAGAAAATTGGTCAATTTACCGGCTGAGCTAACAATTAATAAAATTTTGGACGATTATATAGCACATAAACGTGCGAGTAAAACACACAATTCAAATCGAGATGCAGCAATTGAAGATATGATAACAGGCATCAAAGACTATTTCAATGTAATGTTAGGACCACAACTTTTATATAAATTTGAACGACCACAATATGCCGAACTATTACAAAATCATCCGAATGAACCTATGTCGAATATTTATGGTGTTGTACATTTACTGCGCTTATTTGTAAAATTAGGTCCAATGTTAGCGTATACCCCATTAGATGAAAAAAGTATTCAGTTATTATTATCACACTTTCAAGATTTTATGAAATATTTAGTAAGAAATAGCTCATCGTTATTTAATTTACAACATTATATGAATGCTCCACCTGAATATCATAGGAAAAGTCAATAATTTTTTTTAGAAATTTTTGTTTAAGTTATATTTCGAATTTACTTTTAACATCTCTCTAAATGTCCAGAAAAAAAAATGGGTGCGCGTACTTATGTACGCGTGTCAGAAGTTATACTTCTTTGGCATCATTAAAAAACAATTTTTATTGACATGCAAATAATTAATTAGAATAAAATAATAAAAGGATTGTCAACACAGTCAATAAAGCTCAGTTTAAATTTGAAAAATTAAATAAATATATATTTTCTTACATTAAGTGTAAGATTAATCATAACAACAGCTTCACGCTCATTTTTTCATAACGCACCTAAAAAAGTATAACTTCAAAAATTTCCGGAGATAATCATTTAGAAAATAGAAAAATTTCAACATTATAGCCTCAAAATTGATTAAAGAAACTTCAGAACTTCACAGTTTATTTCGCAATTAAATAAACACTCCTATAGAAGAATTTCGCTTCCAGGATAAATAACTTGTCTCGAATATGTTAACCGTTTAGGACTACAATATATGAATTTTTTAATTTAGACGCAGTGCTCGTCGGTTTGAATGCCACTTTTTTCTACCATTTTAATAAAACTTTATTTTTGTTGTCTCTATATCGATATTATACAAATTATTCGAGAATTCAAAACATAACACTAATGTTAAGTTTATTATATATTTCATAAAATAAAAAGAAGTAGTCGATTACATTTAGTTAGTCTTTACATTTTCAAAGCAAAATAAGAGGACATATTGTGGTTATATTTCTATTAAATTTTTTTTTGTAGTATATTTTGTAAAAATTACACTATTTCAAAATTTTATATTTAAACTAAAAGAGATTTTTAATTTCGTGGTCTTAGTTTTAAGTATCTTACATTTATTTTATACAGGCTGACAATTATTAATATGTATGTATAAATAATATGAATCTTTATTATGATCTAATAAAACGAATAAAAATATGGGTAATTTTATTCCAAATTCTCCAATTCAGTTCTTATCAAATTATGGATTGTTATTATTATGAGGAGACGCCTGTAAGAGCGACTTTCAAAGATTATTTTAATTTCATTTTTTGTTTCGTAAGTTTCAAATACTTTCTGTATCATATGAGCTTTAAACTATATGCTAAAGGTTTTATAAAATCAATAAATAATTTTTTGAAAATTAATATTTATTAAACATATAAAAAAAGTGTTAAAGTGTACAAATAGTTTGTAGCAAGTTTTACAAATAATTTTAATTAGCTAAAAAGTCAAAAATTTAAATGTTAAACATTGTTTAAAGCTAAATAATAATTATATAAATTTTAATGAAATAATATTGAATTAATAACGATCCTAAGGACTATTATCTAAATACTTCGACCACAGTTGTGATGATGGATTTTGTGGTAAAATCCAACCAATTGGAATACTTGAGCCTTGGCTATTATTCGGTGATGTTAAAAATGTATCCCAACTTTTTCTGTAACACAATTGTTATATTATTTTGTAAACCTAAATCTAGTCATATTTTGTTAGTAAGTTTGCTTATGTTTATATTTTTATTAACGGAAATGACTAGTGTTTACCTACTATTAAAATTATTATGCTGCATTATGCCTAAAAAACTGAACTTACCTAAGAGCAATAAACATTTCTAAATTTCTTTCAGCACAAGTTAAAACCCAATAAGCATCAGATGGTACGAATGTCGGTCCAAATAACGCTAAACTCCATTCTTTAATAATTTTTTTGTTTTTATCATCCTTAGTTTCTGTTGTATTTGATTTTAAATCCAACATAATGCGTAAACCTTGTTCTTCAATACCGTAAGTATGTAATGCTTTCTGCCACATATTTTTAAGTCGTTCTAAAAATATTTACAGGTAAGTGTAAAATTCCAAAGATAGTGTTTTTAAAATTACCTGTAATTGTTAAAAACGTATTATTATCATCTAATGAAATTTTTTCCCCGCGTGATGATGCAGCTTTCTCTCTTACTTCACGTAATTTAATTAATGAAGACAATAATGTTAATTGCCGCCGAGCATCGGTTTTTTTCTTTGTTACTTCTGATAAAACACAATCAGCATCACGTTTCAAATATTCGTCCTAAAATAAAACCAAAAAATTTTAAATAATTATAAAAGATTTTTCATAAAAGTGTAAGATGAAATTTGTGTGAATGAATAAGTCTTTATTGTGAAGTAATTTTTCTTCTATATATTTCACGATATATAAGCTCTTATAATAATCTTTTGGCTGGTTAATATAGATTATATCATTGTATCAATTACATAATCTATAGTCAATTTTCATGTTTTATCATGTTTTTTTGTTTCTGTTCATGAATGATTAAAAAATAAATTAACCTGTTCATTCAGAAATCAAAACCAAAAACCCTATACTATGTTCAAACATAATGTTAAAATATAGCAAACATTTCAAAATATTAATGTTGAAAATGTCAGATTTACAAATGCAATAAATCTGTTACCTTAATTGAAAATAAATGCCTAAAAAAAATCTGTGAGATATTGCATGAAACGACTTCAAGATTTCAGCCTCCATATCTAATTTTAGGTGATATCTGAAAATATGCGCATCTAATCGTTAACTCAACGTTATTTTTGAAATGTATGGGTCAAATTACTTTATAATCAAAGTTTTATCGAAAATTGGACGTTTAACTTTTGTCAAGGGCGAATGAGTTTTTGTGAAAGTAATCACTGATAACTAATTTATATTGATGATGGCTACATTGTGGACTGAAATACGTATTTATAATTTGAATGTACAGTATGTATTACCAGGATCGTGATATTATTTTCAAACAAATTATCATACCCGTTTCACTTTCTCAACTTGTTCTTTTTGTTCATTTAACCATTGATTTATAGATTTGTGTAATTGTTGACGACGATTATAAATAATCGTTAGTTGATTTCTTCTTTCAATTTTTTTCGTTTTCAAATACTCCCTTTTACGTTTACGTCTTTTAATTTCTTTTTGTAGTTTTGTTAAAATCGCTGCATTATCGAATGATGATAATGAATTTAAAAGCACTGCCTTTTGTTTATCAATTTCCATTAATTTTTGTTCCCATGTCATATTTGATAATGTATCAATATTCGTCTTAAGCTCAGATTCAAAATTTTTTAATTGATTTAAAATCGAACAACATTTTTTTAATGTTTCTTGAGCATCTGATATTGTTAATTGTTCATCTTTATTAGATTTTTCGGGTGGTTTTATTGTTAAATTTTTTTGTGTTAACCAATTATTAATCCAACTTTGATCTAACGCTATTTGTTGATGGTAATTATAATATTCATAAGGATTAAATTTATCTACAGCAAAATTTTGATAGTATGGATTATAATTTGTGGTCTGTGGAGGAAGTTGTGGTGGAGGTGTTTCTGTTAGATTAAATGGTAAAGTAAAATTTAAATTATTCATTTTAAATAGATTTAATTTAAGTTAAGGAAGAAAGCTTTAAAAATAATATTAAACGTTATGATTTAACAAACGTGTGGTTCTTCTTTCGAAGGTAATTCTGGGTAAGCTTCTTCTAAAGCTTTTGTTGCGTTTGTGTATTCTTCTAATTCTTTTAAATCAGCTTCGTTATCAATAATTAATTTCAATTCTTCGTATGCTTTTAATAATCGACGTTGACAATCCGGTACCATCATCAAAGCTTCCTGTAATTACAAAAAATGTAGTTATACTTTTTTTTAAAGGCTTTATACAAAATTTACCGACAAAAATAATCGGTAGATTTAACACATTTTAGGGGTCTATTTTTACTCGATGAGAAAAATAAGCAAAACTTTTATACTATTTTTAAAAATTTCGACAACGCATAATGAGATATCTAATATTAATTTTCTGAACTTTTTGAGGCAGGGATTATATTTTTAATTAAAAAGTATATTTAATAATTCCAATAAAAAGTTGTTTTCTTATAAGGGAGATGGATTAAATTTAGTCAATTCATGCCATACACAGTGTAACTATAAAATTTGTTCATGCTTTTATGGGTATGAGTTTTTAGTGCTATTATGGGTAGCTAAAGCAAACAAAAAAAAAATATATAAATAAAAAAACAACTAATTATCTTTTATAAAAAATAATATAGTTTTATAATTTAAATCAAAATTATGAAAATTTTGTACTTCTGTAATCCTAATTGTGCTCAGAAGATTGACGAACCAAACCTATGTCCAAAAATATTTCCATTGCTTGGTTTAAATAAAATAATTTACTCCACAATTAATTATTAGAAGAAGGAATAATAATTACTATTCTATAAGCTTATATTTTATATTATTTATCAATGTTCTGGAATAGACTGCACAACTGACAGTTATGCAGCCTATTCCAGTTATCACAGCATCCTTATCTCGGTTATATAAAGCTTATATATCCTATCCATTGGTACGACTACTGTTACAGTCATCATTATCAGTCTACTTCAGAACGAGGCCACATAAACGTAGATTTTTAACCTAATTTTCATTTTTGTATTTAGGCAAAACTTGAACAAACTAAAATTATTATTTATTCGATAGAAAACGTATAAACGCATATTTGATTCCCCGATTTTTTTATATGTAGCATTATTTTTATATTAAGTGTCTATAAATACCTGTAAGACTTCTTCTTGTTTTCTAATATCATATTCGTCTTTGCCTTCACTTTTCAATTTTTCAATCCGGCTTTTTTGCTGTTCGGCTTCCTTTTCGTATACAATTTTTTCTTTTGTAAGTCGTTTGACAACGCCAATTTTAATTTTTAACGTCCTTATACGAGGATCTGCCATATTATGAATATATATTTTAATTAAAAAGTATATCTACCATACACCACGATTTGGATTTAAAACACTTGAACAATAATAAGGCAATCTGTTAAGATACTTAATGTTTAATTGTAAGTTGATTTGAGATTTTTTCTGTGCATTTTTTTGCGTTTAATTATATATTTACAAACAAATAAAATTACAAATAATTAAAAAAAAAATTACCTTAGTTTTTTTATCCACTTTGATTTTATTTAATTTTTTATGATTCAACATTGAAATAGTAGCAGAGAAGAGATTTGCTTTGTCTTTATTCTATGATACTAGTGAGTGCATCTATGGTGGCTCTTCTTTTTCATTAATGAATTTGAAATTGGGTGAAACATTACCAACTTAAAATTATTTACATTTGTATGTTCTAAAAGTCATGACGTATTATTGTATAAAGTCATAGACATAGAATATATTATGGTCCTAGATGTATAGAAATCGAATATAACAAAGAACTTTGTTCTATGCACTAGACTGTCTCAATTGTTTTTATTTTTCCATTTTCCAAACGATGTATCAAAAATTGTGATCTCGATGTAACTAGTATATAAGATGATGTATTATAGATAAAGCTTATGTTAGGTGCTGTAGTTTGTAAGTTGACTTGTATTTATATTATGATGTTAATAAAGAATTATCAAACTATGCACTACCAAACTTAGCTTCTATCCACTCTCAAAAAATTTCTACTAATATATTTTTGTCAAAACTTTTTCCTAATTAGACCAGACTGTTTCAATATATATATATTTATATATATATATAATATATATATATATATATATAAATATATATATATGGAAACAGTCTGGTCTAATTAGGAAAAAGTTTTGACAAAAATATATTAGTAGAAATTTTTTTAGAGTAGATAGAAGGTATAGTTTGGTAGTGCATAGTTTGATAATTCTTTATTAACATCATAATAATAATATATATATAATATATATATATATATATATATATAAATATATATATATATATATATATATATATATATATATATATATATATATATATATATATATATATATATATATATATATATATATATATATATATATATATATATATATATATATGTATATATTATAATTTATATGTCTTTAAGTGGAATTCGCATAGAATCATATATGGAATACGTATTATAAGAGAAATAGCATATAATAGTTTCTCTAGTATGAGTCAGTTTTTTATGTTGGTATTAGTATAATTTAAATCAGGTATATGGAGGGTAGATAATTCAATACTCTACCCTCCATAATCCGGCAGTATCGGACTATCGGAGTTGGATGTGTACTGTAGTTAGCTTCAGTGAGTAATGAAATGTCAACATGTTTTTAAATAAGTTATAAACAATTATTTTATTTAGCGAATAAATAAGAAATAATTTTAAATTAAATTTAAGAAAATAAATAAACTAAAAATATGGGTAGACGTTCTATCAATACCACTAAAAGTGGTAAATTTATGAATCCAACGGATCAAGCTCGTAAGTTTTAAAAATATTTATAATACGTATATGATTTAAATTTAAATTTTGTATGCAGGAAAGGAGGCACGAAAAAAAGAGTTAAAGAAAAATAAAAAACAAAGGCAATTAGTTCGGGCTGCTGTATTAAAAGGAAAAGATCCTTTACAACTTATAGAAGAAATGGAAAAAATTGACCAAATGGGTTGGAACTTTATAATATTTATTGCTTTAAATTACCACATAGCTCTCAGCTCTTTAAATAGAATTTCACTTGTATTAGTATTATTTTATTAATATATATTTTTTTAAATTTAGAATATAATGTACTCCAACCTTCTCCGTTAAATGAAAAAGTTTTAAAAGAGAAACGTAGAAAATTAAAAGAAACTTTAGATCGTGTTTTAAAAATGTATGTAAGTATCTATATCAAAATTATATAATAATAAACTTTTGGTTGTAGAACAGATATGCAACTTTTAATAAATAATAATGGCCACTAGTACTAAATAATAAATAAGATAATTTTAAGTTTACAATTAATATTAATAAACCGCTCCTATAGGAATTATCACAAAATATTTTGACTGATTCAAAATAACTAATTTAAATTAGTTGAAAAGTACATTAAGTAACTTAAACAGATAAAAAAATTATGAAGTAAATTATTTATTCCACAATAAAATTAAAGATACTTAAAACTATTTTGAATAACTCGTGATTTAAACAATTATTTATTGTATCTGTAAATAAAGAATTGAAGTCTACAGTATTGATTTAGTCAGAGTTTAAATAAATATTTTCTCAAATTTTAGAATAAGGATGATCCAGAAAAATGGGTAGAACTCAGGCGGGCAAGAGTTGAATATGAAAAGCGGAGAGGACAGTTAATACACTTTTACGAAAGTGTAAAACATGCACAGCAAGTACAAATTGATGACATTCCTTTACCAGCAATGTCCGAACATATGTATCCACCAAGTCAGCTACATTTTCCTAGTTTAACATCTCAAATTCCATTACCTATGGATTTAAATGTACCTCTACCACCACCAACAATTATTCAGCCAGTTGGAATTTTAAAAAAAACAACTGCCTATCGAGTAAGCATATTTTTAAAATTAATATTAACTTGATAGCTCTTTTCTTTAGCGACTATTGTGTTGACAGACATTGTTTTTCTCAAATATATTTATAATGGTGGTATATTTATAATCTATAGACTAAAATGTCACCAATATTTGAAAGGGACAATTTCTAAATCATTGAGGACATAGAAAACAACTATTAAAGCTCAGTGAAAAAGCTTTTATATGTAATATACGAGGAGTGTTATCAATTTTAGCCTGACAATAGTTAAAATTTTTTAATATATTTTATTGTATATGTAGGCGCCTGGAGACAAAAAAGCCCCTGGGGTGCCACCAGGACCACCGCCGGATCTTTTGGAATACGACGAGGAGGAAGAAGTTGAAACGCCTCAAGAAACTTCTGAATCTACAGCAACAAAAACGATTAGATTTGCCGATAATGTTGCTGAAAGTGAAACTGATAAATCAGAAACGGTATCCACAACTCCGGCACCTAAACCCACATCATTACAACAAAGAATGCTTCAATTAAGTGGGCAAAATATTGATGAATTCATGAAAGAAATGGAAGTTGTTCACAAGAAACGGGAATTAGATAGAGCTGCTGATATTTCAGCTAGATTGTCTTCCTTAGATAAAGCCGAAAGCAAAGAAAAAGAAGAACTGCCACCACCGGGAACTGAAAATGATCAACCCGAGCCAACTCCTGCAACTGCAGCAGCATTGAATGCAGACTTACCGCCGGGAATTGAAGCGTCTGAAATGATACAACAACAATTACAATCAAACCAGCTCATATTCAGGCCTCCTCCACCAATAAGACCTCCAACAGCACCGCCTGCATTAATGGCAGTTCGCCTACCTCCTGGAAGACCTACTCTCCCACCTGGTCCACCACCAGGGTTACCACCTAGATTGGGAATGCGATTGCCTCCTGGTCCCCCACCTGGTATGCCTCCCCGTATGATGCGTATACCTGGCTTACCTCCAAGACCTCCTCTCCCACCGCCACAACCAACTAGTGGAAGTAATACACAAGCAGCCAATACACCAAATGTGCTTTCAGCTGGCCCACAATTAATCAATCGAGAAATTGGACCAGGGAAGAGTGCAACAATTATGGCAAAACCACAAATTAGAAATCTTAGTGCAGATGTTACAAGATTTGTTCCGTCTGCATTACGCGTAAAACGTGAAGATAAAAAACCAAAGGGTGTAACACGAGCTATGGTACAAGAATTAAAACAACAAGAAATTTTAAAACCGGTTACATCTCAACCTACTAAAGATGATGCATATATGCAGTTTATGCGTGAAATGGAAGGACTTTTATAATATAGTTTGAAGTATGTGAATGTATTTATAATGTATAGATATTTGTATTAAAATTATATTAATTCTATTAATTTTACTAAATTATTATTATACTTAATGCTTTGAGAGTCAAATCCATTTATTCATCCGTTTATTCATTTCCACTATTCGAATCTATCCTGACCAATTTTCTGTAAATTGATCTAAATTATGGTAATAACAATTCGTAGGTATTATAATCTGATCCTGTGATCCAAATTAATTTTAGCCTACTTAAATCTATTTTTATTCATTTGGGCAAATGACAAATGAAATAGATTTTTAATATTCAAAAATTCACAAATTAATATCAAAATGTGGTTTGAAATTTTACCAGCAGCGGTTATAATTGGAGGATCAATAGCATTTCCTGGTCTATGCATAATTGTTATGAATAAACTGGTTTTCGGAAATATGTACTCCAGAGATTTAACATATCCTTTAGACAGACGTTATTACCTCCGAGACACACGTCTCGCAAATAATCCATATAAACAATTTGGCCTAGAGACTATTAAAGATGATGATAAACCCACAGATGATGGTGGAGGTAATATTGGCATTTGTAAACTTCTTATGGAAACGAATAATTTAGCTTCTTCAAATACGTATCCACAAGGCATAAATAATGGTTCTAAACCCCCACCACAAGATCTGAAGCCAAAAGATCCAAAGGATGAATCTTGTGCATCGACAAAAACAGATATTTCTGATGGAAAAGATAAGGAAAAGTCTAAAAAGAAAAAAACTGAATCGCTGATAGAAATGAAGAAAGATATTATTCTCGGAAGTGCAGGTCTGGGTGGGCTTGCCTCTGTAACAGAAACAAATCGAGACAATTCTGTTGGTTATGAAAGTTCTGACACTACACATAAATAATACGATTTATAAATTTGTTTTAATTTTTTTCTAAATAAAATATGTAAATTTAAAATTACGTGCTAAATCAAATATGACTATGTAAGTAAAAATTGACATTAATTTTCATATATTATGTTTATCTGTGTAGACAAACTGTCCATAAATGGAACTAACTTAGTAGCTCCGTTGAGAAGCAGATTCAACTCATGATGAAACCCTGTTGTCATAAGGAATAAAATATAAGCCACAACTCTTATCGTAATTGGTTAATGTATTCCATCATCTGAAGGCTAGGATGCCTTCTAGCTTAAGGTGTAGAGAAAAAATCAACCAAAACAGGTGATGCTATAGGATCTTATCGACAGCAGTGGCCGCGCATAAAGCTCACACCTTCTTCGCTGCAAATATTTCAAGTAACCTTGAACTTTAGAAACTTTTACTTCAATATAAAAGGGATATTTGAATTATTTTATCAAAACAACTTAAAATTTCATAAATATGTATATTAACAAATGAGTATAATAAAATATCGATTACATTGTTACACAGTGGTATTAAAAATGTATTTATATTTCTTTTCTTATATATCAAAAACAATAACAATAAACATTATTATGGAAATATTATAATAAATTCTTTATAAATTCAATTTTACGTAATTTAAATTCTTACATCAATTACTGATTATTTTTTGGGCTATTCTTTTCGTCAAATTTATTTCCAACCTGGTCCACCATTTATCTATTTTAAATTATACTAAAAAAAATTATTTCTTGATAATAGAATAGAAGGCTTATGCAGCTCTATAAATTACAAAAAAGTTTTTTTAAGTTCGCTGTCGGATAAAAAATTAAATTTTAAAATATATTTTATTGTCTTTTCTGCTAAGTTTTGTAAAATATTCTCGATCGCGAGCAGATAAAATTTATCTCGAGAATTTTTGAGGGAAAATAGTTAAACTAGAACCATTTTTTCAATAATCCTAAAATATTAAGGAAGAAATATCTCAATAAATTTCGGGAAATTGTCTTTTGTTCTTATCGGGGTGAGTGTCTTTCTATATAAATATATTTATTTGAATTTTAAACCATTGTTTTTTATTATGTAAAATTTGTGTTTTTTTTTAGTTATCAAGTAATTTTGTGCACACAAATCAAAATTTTTTGGAATCATTAATAAACTAATATTTAAAAAACAATCAAACCTATGCTACGAAATTTTACACCCGTTTAAAGAATTTCCCATAGCAAGCACCTAGCCCAGGTCTTTAACTGCGCCTGCTTTGATGTACAACAGTTTGAATTGAAGGAATTTTAAATCATTTTTCAAAATTAAAAATAAAATATTTCACTGGAATTTATAAGTATATTTTCTCTTAGATTAATTAAGGCCTGTTTTGATGTACAAAATTTAATGAATGTAGTGTGGATTGACCGAATTTTAGATCATTTAATAATAAAATATGTCACTGCATTTTTTAAGTGTATTTTTTCTTAAATTAGTTAAAATACATTCAAACTAACAAAAAAGTCATAAGGAAATTATCATCATTAATAAGTTGTAATATACTTAATTTTCATTAAATTCTACATATTTGAAATTTGTACTTGATAAAAGGTTTCATTATCTGAAATATGTATTCCTTAGTAAAATTTTTGAAAATGAAAAAAATGATAATTGAATAATAAATGCAAAAATCTCTTTGTTATTTTTTGCTATTTTTATTTAATTATCTTCTTAATTTTGAGTATTTAATGCAATATAAGCAGAATTATTAGAAATTGTACTGCTCTTGTGTGTTAGTTTCAATGAATTTAAACTTTTCTCAAACGAACTTTACACAATTACTCCTTTTAAATAACATAAAGTAACACAAATAACAATTTGATATACTTTAAAATTTTAATAAAAAATAGTTTGAAAATTTATGATATTGAAATTAATTAGTGTAAATCAATAAAATTATCTGAAAAAAAATACACCAAAATCTTTGGCACGATACAAAAAATACTTAACATTAAGAAACCATATTTTTGACTTGTAAAATTAAGTTTAGTAATTTTAAAATAATAGTAAAAAAAACTTAGAAAAGATAACCGTTGCTTAAAGTTGTATACAGACAATTTTTTAATGATTTATATAGGTACTAATTCTGGCGTATCGGTATCGAAACGTCATTTTGAAAAAATTTCTTCATAGCAGAAAATGTTATTAATACCGATCAATTATTAGTTTTATGTGGACACTAAATAACGCTGTACACATCTCCGGGATATAGTTACCTCATTTATAAGGTCTGAAGTAGGAAAACGAGCATGAAAATTACCGGAAAAAGTTATGGCTATTTTTTTGGGAAAATTCTAAGAATTGATTCGTCACTATCATTTTTCGGACTAAATACCGGTCATTAATTAGTTTTATGAAATTACTGTATACATCTCCGGGCTACAGTTATCACATCCCCAAGCTGTAGACTTGATATTATCTAATTATTTAAGTTTCTTTACACATTTTACATTTGTCACAAAATTTATCTACCTGCATCTTTTAAAATTACCATGATCTAGCCACCAATTCTAGATTAAGTACAAAATATTTTCTTAATTTGTAATTCTGTACTAGTTTTTATGTTTCATCTCTGACTAATTTAAATTGGTCGCTAGAACACAAGTAAAAGAAACCAATTTCAAAATAAAGAATAGCTAATAAATTTTATGAAGCTATTTTTATATTTAAAAATTAAAAAAGTTCAATTATATTTGTATATATATTTTTAGCCAAAATATGCTCCGCAATTTGAACATCTCTTGTTTTTAAGTAATAGACAACATAGAATACCAAGTGGAAAAAAAAATATAGCACAAAATATTCCCAAACATGTATAATCATCTTCTAAAACACCAACTCGACATGCTGGACAAGCACCAACAATTATGATTTCTGGCATTACAACTTGTGTTGCACCTGCAGTAGCACCGTATGAAGTGACATAGCTCCCTGGCAGTGGAGTTAAATGTGCTGTTGGTGTTGGATAATATCCTGGTGGAATAGTATGCACTGGAAAAACAAAATTTTATTAATAAACGCACATTTTGACAGGTTTCGGTTAAATTGGTTAATAATTTGGTAACCTGAGAATGAAATTTTCTTTTATTCATATGTTTCAAAAAAATCTCCAAATAAAAGAACATTAATTTTAGTCTAAGGTAGTAACGCTAGAAAATATTGAAGCCACAAACAAAATTTTGGTATGGGTGTTCATAGAATCACCTAATTAGTCCATTTCCGCATATCCTTCTATCTGCATATCCATCATCAAGATAGCGAGTTGAAATTTATATATAAGATATAAAAAGTGAGTTTAAGATCGTAAAAATCGATTAATTGCATTCAATGGATTCATGACCCAAATTTAAAACATTATAAAAGATAAAAGAAAAATTTAAAGACATAAAAATTAAAAGAAAAAGTTTAAAACTTTTGTTTAAATTTTTTTTAAAAATTGTTTAGCTACAAGCTTAAAGTTAGCCAATAAGGACATATATTTCAATATACATTATTATTATTGTATGTAATATTAATAACTGGGCTATTTTATAAATAGTAATCATTAAAAATAGTTCAAACACCGATTGATATTGAACCATATATCGTGTATCTAAACAGTAAACTTTGCTAGTTGTTATCTTCACTTGCTTATATTGTTTCAGACAATTTCTCTTCAAATGGAGAGTACTTTAAACCCTTAGAAATTTTATAATGTAAAATAAATAAGTAATATTTAGTTTTGTATTTTGATTCGGTGTTATTTGCAAAGTATGTTATACCTACACCGGGTGTTTCAGTAAATACCAAAATAGGTTTTCAAAATTTTATATTTTAACAAAGTTGTATATTTATGTACACAAGATCGGGGGCCAAGATCGATATATTTAATAAAATAGTCGCTTAGCATAAGGGTGAGAATACGAACTATTTATCTAGATCGAGACGGAAGGAGATTACCATATATGCGACGTCGCATTCGTAGTATTTGATGACGCATTCAAACAATATTTGTAAAAATAAAACAAAAATCATACCGATAATTTGTGAAGGTATATGAAATGTTGGTTTTATATCACTGAAAGTGATATAAAAATTGAAATGCGCTCTTAGTTGTGTGTAAAAACAAACGTATTTATAAAATAGATTATCTGAATAGATAAATTTGTTATTCGTAATTTCTCTCCTGAATTTAATTACTTTTAAATTGTCTCCAAAAAAATATCGCTATATTAATTTCTAGACACTTTTATATTGTTTATTTAAAATGTAGCGCTATAGGTATTTGATTAAAAATTTCAATTTAAACCGATTACTCGAAAATAAGGCACAAATTTGTATTTACTATTTCGCTTTATTTTAAGGTATTGAATAAGTTGATGTTTATTTAATACCTTAGCTGAATTTTGCTATAAATCACTCTTTGAGTAAGATTATAACTTCAAAGTTCTAGATAATTACTGAAACATTCTGTATTAAAATTTGATATGACATATGTTTAATATTCGATAATCAAATTGATGAGGTGGTTCAATTATGGCTTCAGTTTTTTAAGGAACTTCTTTAAATTTTTATACATTCAATACAAAATTTAAAGAATTGTAAAATTAACATATTTTATCAATAAAGCGCATTTAATTAGAAATTTCTTGTTTTTTACACAATAAAATGTTTATTTTGGTCTGTTTATCTATTATTGCCAGTTGTATTGAATCATTTCCTCATCCTATTTTAGTCCTAAAAAGTATTCATGAATGCAACAAATATAAAACTATTTTCTTGCTGTGTCACCAATATCGTCAGTAATAAATATGATAACAAATAAAGAATATTATTAATCGTGATTAACAGAAAGCTCATAATTAAAACTTGTTTATATAAAATTTGTGTACCTGGTGCTTGTTGATACGTTGCTGGGGGAAGACCATTATTCGCTGTTGGAGTATATGGTGGCGGTTTTTCATGATATTTTGGTGCAGAAGCTGTGGAACTCATTTTTTAAATGAAAATAGAATAAAAGAAACAGAACAATATTAATTTAATTTTAGTGTTCACATTAGTATATGTATTCATAAGTACACCAACAAACTAAAAATTTGTGGAACTAACTAAATTAAACAAAGACATAAAATGTCAATTGAAATGAGATAACATTATGTTATTGCACTCTGTTAATCATTTTTTGAAATAGTGATTCAAACGATTATTTTTTTGATTTGTTTATATGGCCAATACAATTTACTGTGACAATTAATTTCCATTTAAATGATCGTTTATGATTTTACTAGTCATATGATATGATTTGTTGGTAATAATGTGTTCTTTTTATTAAAATGAGTCTACACCTTACATCATATATACGTATCCTTCTTATAATAGTGTATAAGAGTAAGATACTAATATATACTTACCATAGAAAAAAGAGACAGAGCTATATCTTCTGTGTACCATGACATACACATGTCTAAATTCCTTATTACTTGTATATATAGTTAATTTAATAAAAGGCGAATAGAAGTAAAAAAGACGAAAAAATGTCTAAAATGTTTAAATAAAGACAACACAAATTAAAAGTAATTAAAAAAATTCTTTAAACGCCCTAAATATAAGAAAATCTTGTTAAGCTGGCGAAAAATGTAGTACAAATAAAAGCTGTTCACTTTTGAAATTGGAACCGTAATTCATGGCAATATTACTCATTTGAATATTTAAGCACGCTTTAATTTCGAAGCTAGAAACTTTTATTAATTACTAATTAATAGAAATCTCAAAATTAAATTATATGCATTAATTTACACCGCAAATTCCTAATCTCTAGGCCTTATCAAATAAAACTTTTTGTACAATTGTATAATTTTGTACAAATCAAGTATTTTTTATCAAATTGTTCTATTTAAACTAATATAACTATATTCTATAAAATTTAAAATGTTTCAAATAGGTTTTTACCATGTGATAATAATTTTTACAAAAGGTGTTATCTTATCACTAAAATATTCGAACTTTAATTTACATAGTAATATAATTTTAACTACATTTTAATATATTACGTAGTAATTGTATTAATTAATAATTTTAAAGTTGATTTCGCGGTCTTATTTAAATGAATATGACACGTATAATAAATATTTGACGTTTTTTCCATTTAGTTGGCAATGGTTCCCAGCGTTTATGTCATAATTTTTAGTATGGAAAATAAACGTAAGAGTGTTTGTCAAAAAAAATTCTAAAATGAATTAAAAAATAAATAATAAAAGTGAACCACATTTTAAAATTATTTTAAATGAAAATTACGTATATATATATATTAATTAATGATTAAATGATCTTATACATTAATAATGGTGTAGTTATATTATGTATAATAAAAAAATCGTGGAATAAATGAAAGTAAATTTTATACGATTTAACATTGAAAAATGAAGTGTATTGGAATGTCTACTGACAATTGACAATATTCAATTTTATTGATCTTTTTGGTTTAACAATGCAAAGTAATTCAAAAACCAAAGAAATGTTTATAGTTAGGGCATTAGAAAAAATTTTAGCTGATAAAGATATTAAGCGATCTCATCATTCACAATTAAAACGGGCATGTGAGGTGGCATTAGGTAATTTCCCTTTTCTCTCTATATATCTAATATGTAAATAAATATTTATTAAGTTTGAATACAAGTTTATTTAAAGAGCTTAGTAAATTATTGAAATTTTTTAAATACTATACTTATAAGTATTAATAAAAATAATGTTTTGATTAAAATTTTTTTTAAATGTGCCTGTCTAGCGACAGTGAAAAACATGTAACTGTTTCTTAATTTAGAGAATTTCTTCATGAATTATTTTTGTTTTATGAAAGTTTTCTTATTTTTATATCTAACTGGCAATTGGATTAACAGCTTAGATAGAGTCAAGGTGTGGTATTCGAATTAAGGCAGGTTGATTACTCTACGTTTTACTCTTCTTGATATGAATGACCAAATTATAACAATGTTTTAATAGGTTTTTATTTTCAATATGTTTTTGGCATATTGTTGTAAATAAAATGTCTCCTCAAATTTTTGTCAAATTTCCTAATAATTGTAAAAATTTAAAACGTACTGATCATTCCTAATATGTTTAGTCTTTGAGCCAAGCTTAGTAGTAGTTGATAATATTGAATAAAGTTGTTTATGACTTAAATCTGAAATAAGTAAAAATACCAACAATTTTTAACTCAATATGGTTTAATATAGTTTGATAAGAGGAATTTGATTAGAGATAAATCTATGATGGCTTTAATTTTATGCAGAAAGATCAATTTAAAATTTTTTTGGCTCCCGCCTAGTCTTTAATGGTGTGATCAAAAAAATAATATTTGGTAAAAAATTGTAAATTTAAAAGCTTCCGTTCAAAAAGCATCATAAACATTTAAGTCCAAAGATTTTTGGGATTTTTTAGAGGAGTGTAGACTCATTTTAAAATATATTCTCTTTACTTATGTTCAAGACCAGTAAAAAATCTTTTATTAAACGACAATAACAAACCAATTAAATGCACTTTTGGATCTTGACTCTGTAAACATACACAAAGCTAATTTTACTAAAAATAGCCTTTATTGCCTTTATCATAAAGAGGTAGAAACAAGAATAATAGAATTCCTGCATGAGTTTGAAAACGTCTTTAGCCACGAGGGCAAATCTTGCAGGTAAAATTAAGGCACCCGAAATTAACGAAGTATTATCATGGAATAATATTTATTACGACTATTGGAGTATTAGAACAAATTAATGAAAAGGATTTTAGTATAAAAGCTCTTTAAATAAATTTTTTATTTACTTAAAAACAATAGGTTTCTAATTTATTTATTCGTGTAATACAGAAGGTATAAAAAAGGAACTAAAAGAAAATGGTGAAGATAATAAGGATGTGTCAGCTGCATTACCATTACCCAGAAGCGGTAATGCAAATGTTACAACAACCGAATCATATTTTTTACCATTTGAATTGGCATGTCAAAGTAAATCAAATCGTATTGTGGTCACTGCATTAGATTGTCTACAAAAGTTAATTGCATATGGTCATTTAACTGGTAATGTTCCTGATTCCACATGCCCAGGACGTTTACTCATCAATCGTATTGTAGAAACAATTTGTGCTTGTTTTACTGGTATGTTGTATCTTATTTTGTTTAATGTGCAAAATGTCTCAAAAACTGTATATCATAATGTTTAATCCAATTTTGTAAACATTCATCAATAATATTCTAGTTTAGAAGATGTTAAATTGTGATAGTTTCGCGATTGTTGATTAATACATAATATACATCCACGAACTTTCACGCTTACAAGAAGAGAGACATTTTTTGTATTCCATACTGACGTAGTTTACACACAAAATTTCATTTTCATTCAGTTAAAAACTAAAATTTAAAAAGGCGTTTACATTTTGCGTGCTCTTTGACGATATTTGGAAAAAATTTGAAACACATTTTCACAATCCAAAAGATTTTATATTCCATTATTCCACATTATTTTATTCCGGAATGATTGATAATATACATATTTCTATTTCGTATGAAACATTTACATCGTGGTTATTCCGTTCTCAATTCTCTTCAATTCATATGGATGGTGGAATTGAATTAGAGTGAATTTTAGTCGTTAGCACACGGCCAAATTCGCCTAATACCTAAGTGGATTAGGATTAAGAGCTCTGGCATAAACTAGGTCATATATATTGAATTTTTATACTGAGTAGATTTTTTAAGGTCGAAAATAGGATAACATTGGCATTAAATAAGTATGAATACTATTAAATCAGTACCCACCCTTAAATGTAATTTATAAATGGCTCCTTAGACAAAAAAATGGTAGTATTATTTTCCATTTGTTCAATTTTTTTATATTTGTCCATTTTATTACATTTACAAATATTGGATTACAAAATTAATAAAATTTAAAATTAAAAACTGTTCTTTTGATATTCAATGTAAATTTCTTTATAATAATATTTATAGGTCCAAATACAGATGAGGGAGTTCAATTACAGATAATAAAAGCATTGTTAACAGTTGTAACTTCTCAACATGTTGAAGTCCACGAAGGAACCGTCCTTCTGGCAGTTCGAACTTGCTATAACATATATTTAGCAAGTAAAAATCTAATAAATCAAACTACAGCTAGAGCAACACTAACCCAAATGTTGAATGTAATATTTGCTCGAATGGAAAATCAAGCTTTGGATGCCAGTGTTGATCAACAAACTCAATCACTTCCTCCGGAGCCTTCACAGGCAGATCAACAACAAGAATCGGAATTACAAACATCACAAATATCCGAACCAGACACTCCAACAGAAACAACAGAAAATGTCGTCAGTGAAATTATAACGGATATTATAAATAATGCTATGCTGATTGCAGAAAATAAAATGAATAAGGAAAATATTGAAGAAAATTCTCCAACTGAAGCTGAACTTGAAATATTACAGAATCCATTTTTAGAGCCGGGTAATGATGAGAACCAATCAGATACAATGAGAAATATAATTATCGAAAATCATGAAACACTTACGAATTCCGTTTCGAATCCTGAAATGACACGAAGTATTGAATCCAATGATTTAAAACCGAATACTGGTTCTGTGACTAATCTAACACGAGCCACTTCACAAGATAGTGTTGAAACGCATAACAGTGAAAGTGATATTGCAGTTACAACAAAATTTGCACATGTCTTACAGAAAGATGCGTTCTTAGTGTTTCGTGCACTATGTAAATTGTCAATGAAACCTTTACCAGACGGTACCCCAGATCCAAAATCTCATGAATTACGTTCAAAAATTTTATCATTACATTTACTTTTGTCAATTTTACAAAATGCTGGACCCGTTTTTCAATCGAATGAAATGTTTATTACGGCTATTAAGCAGTACTTATGCGTTGCCTTATCGAAAAATGGTGTTAGCTCAGTGCCAGAAGTTTTTGAATTGTCGTTAGCGATTTTTTTAGCACTTTTATCGAATTTTAAAATGCATTTAAAAATGCAAATTGAAGTATTTTTCAAAGAAATTTTTTTGAATATTTTGGAAACGTCTAGTTCAACATTTGAACACAAATGGATGGTAATCCAAGCCTTAACGAGAATTTGTGCGGATGCGCAAAGTGTAGTTGATATCTATGTAAATTATGATTGTGATCTATCAGCAGCAAATTTATTTGAACGACTTGTTAATGATCTTTCAAAGATTGCACAAGGTAGACATGCATTGGAATTAGGTGCAAGTCCTGGACAAGAGAAGTCCATGCGTATTCGTGGTTTAGAATGTTTGGTTTCAATTTTAAAGTGTATGGTTGAATGGAGTAAGGAATTATATATAAATCCGAATACACAAAGTACACTGTCCGATCATACAACAGGGGGTAATGTTGGTGATGGCGATACAGAAAGCCACATTGTTGGAAATCAAGCACCCAGTTTAGCTTCCCATGGAGGATCAACAAATAGTATTAATAGCGCAGAGAGTAGTGGTGGCAATCGTGAAGTTTTAGATTCTCCCGAACAATTAGAAGTTTTAAAACATCAAAAGGAAGTCTGGCAAGCTGGTATTGATTTATTTAATCGGAAGCCGAAAAAAGGAATTCAATTTTTACAAGTAAGTTTCAATTAATTACTTTCAATTAATAAAATACAGTAATTATATTGTGACTGTCATTATGGTAAATTGATATGAGCCTAAAATGTGGTCGTGTCTTTGTAAGTCTAATGTTTACAGTTTAGAGTATTGGATAGAAATATGATTTTTACAGCTACAAAAACAGGCTTTGTTGAAATGTGGGTTAAAAAATATAAAACAGTTTTAATTGTAGTGTATTAAATTTCAAAGGCCATTCCACGCTTTTTAACAAGAAACTGTTTTTTTTATTATTTTGTAATACTTTTTAGTTAGTAATTTTATCTTTGTAAAAAAATTCATAAGGATAATTATCTGAATATTTTTTCTATTCAAAGTATACTTGACTATGTAAGTTTTTCAGAATTATATTTAATTTTTTATAATTTCTCAACAATTATTTTTTATTTAGACAAATTTGTTTAGCTCATACATCACCTACTTTTATTTAACTTATTTGCAAACAGGAACGTGGACTATTGGGACCAACAGTAGCAGATGTGGCTCAATGGTTGCATACAGATGATCGTTTAAATAAAGTATATATTGGTGATTTCCTAGGCGATAACGATGATTTTGCGAAAGAAGTTATGTACGCATATATTGACTATCTAAATTTTGCTGATCAAGATTTAGTAGCTGCATTACGATATTTTCTTGATGGATTTCGATTGCCAGGTGAAGCACAAAAAATTGATCGTTTAATGGAAAAATTTGCTAGTAGATATGTGGAATGTAATCCAAATAATGGTGTATTCGCTAGTGCTGATACCGCTTACGTGCTTGGATTTTCAATAATTATGTTAACTACAGATTTACATTCACCACAAGTAAAGAATAAAATGACTAAGGAACAATATATCAAGATGAATCGTGGTATTAATGATAGTCAGGATTTACCTGAAGAATATTTATCGCAAATTTATGACGAAATTGCTGGACATGAAATAAAAATGCGTGGTACTTCAGGAACATTAAATCGTAATGCTGGTAAACAAGCGATTAGTGAACGTCGACGTAAAGTTTTATGGAACATGGAAATGGAAGTGATTTCAACAGCAGCTAAAAATCTTATGGAATCTGTTTCTCATGTTCAGGTAAAAATATAGTTACTGTTATTATAAATGAAATGAAAAATAGTTATTATGGATTTAAAACTTAGAACTATTACACTTACGAGGATTTAAAGATTTTAAAGCCCAGAATTAAATAAATTTAACTACTGTATTTTCATAAATATTTTTAACGAAAATTGTTATTAAAGGGAAAAGTTGTATCTTTTTATTTTTATAAATTCTCGTACGCATTTGCGTAAACTTTTTTGTGTAATTTTCCATTCTACGGATTCAACTTTTTTGACAATGATCAATTTTATAAACAATTTTTCATAAACTTTTCTTTCCATGATTATCATACCATGAAGTATTGTAAACAATACACAGTGCCTAATTTCACGTTAACGTATAGTGTAACATAACATATCCTCTAGCAGTCTAGCGAGTGGTTAGATAATTTACTAAATATAATGAATTTATAATTGATTTCATTTATAAAAAAAATTACTTAACTTATTTATAATCTATTAGTAATTATTAAATTTGTATTAATTAGGCACCATTTACATCAGCCAAACATCTTGAACACGTACGTCCAATGTTTAAAATGGCTTGGACTCCATTTTTAGCAGCTTTCAGTGTGGGTTTGCAAGATTGCGATGCTACAGACATTGCAACATTGTGTTTAGACGGCATTCGGTGTGCCGTACGAATAGCCTGCATATTTCATATGTCATTAGAACGTGATGCTTATGTTCAGGCCTTAGCTAGATTTACTCTACTAACAGCTAATTCTCCATTAACTGAAATGAAAGCGAAAAATATTGATACAATTAAAACATTAATTACGGTTGCACATACCGATGGAAATTATCTGGGATCTAGTTGGTTGGATATTGTAAAATGTATATCACAACTTGAATTAGCGCAATTAATTGGAACTGGTGTTAGACCACAATATTTATCCGCAGGCTTAGAACCAGGTGTACGAGAACATATTGGCGAAACTAGTTCACAAAGTGTGGTAGTTGCTGTTGATAGAATATTTACTGGATCCACTCGCTTAGATGGTGATGCTATTGTTGAGTTTGTTAAAGCACTGTGTCATGTTTCTCTGGATGAATTATCGAACACATCACATCCACGAATGTTTTCATTGCAAAAAATTGTGGAAATTGCCTATTATAATATGGGTCGTATACGTTTACAATGGTCTAGAATATGGCAAGTTTTGGGTGATCATTTTAATGCAGTTGGATGTAATACAAATGAAGAAATTGCCATATTTTCGGTTGATAGTTTACGCCAATTATCCATGAAATTTATTGAAAAAGGAGAATTTGCAAATTACAATTTTCAAAAAGATTTCCTTCGACCTTTCGAACATATTATGAAAAAGAACAATTCGGCTACAATTCGTGATATGGTTGTACGTTGTATTGCGCAGATGGTGAATTCTCAAGCACATAACATTCGATCTGGATGGAAAAATATTTTTTCTGTTTTTCATTTAGCTGCAAGTGATCATGATGAAGGAATTGTAGAATTAGCATTCCAAACTACTGGGAAAATTATTACAGAGTTATATGCGATTCATTTTCCAGCGATGATTGATTCCTTTCAAGATGCTGTTAAATGTTTATCGGAATTTGCTTGTAATGCAAGATTTCCGGATACCAGTATGGAAGCTATACGTTTAGTACGATCATGTGCGGTGACAGTAAATGCTTCACCACAATTATTCGCTGAATATGCTGTTATAGAAACAGATGTTGCTGTTCCAGAAAGTGATCGTATTTGGGTACGTGGATGGTTTCCGTTATTATTTTCATTAAGTTGTGTTGTAAGTCGATGTAAATTAGATGTACGCACACGTGCTTTAACTGTTTTATTTGAAATTGTTAAAACGTATGGAGACACATTCAAAGCACATTGGTGGCGCGATTTATTTAACGTATTATTTCGTATATTTGATAACATGAAATTGCCTGAACATCATACGGAAAAAGCCGAATGGATGACAACAACATGTAATCATGCGTTATACGCAATAATTGATGTATTTACACAATATTTTGAAATATTAGGCAATTTATTATTAGGGGAGCTATATTCTCAGTTACATTGGTGTGTTCAACAAAGCAATGAACAATTAGCAAGATCTGGTACAAATTGTTTAGAAAATTTAGTCATATCAAATGGATCCAAATTTGATGATTCCACGTGGGAGAAAACATGCCAATGTATGCTTGATATATTTAATTCAACAATTCCATCTGCCTTATTAACATGGAAACCAGATCATCATATATCTGAATTGAACGGTGATGGTCCAATACATCGACAAGGAATCCTTAAACGTAGTCCTTCTGTTAGTGGTAACACAATATCTTCTGAGTGGAATATGCCTGGGGATGACACAATCTTTCCCGGACTATTAATAAAATGTGTAGTACAATTAGAATTAATTCAAACTATTGATAATATCGTATTTTTCCCGGCTACATCACGTAAAGAAGATGCAGAAACGTTAGCACTAGCCGCCGCTGATTTAGCTGGTGATGCAAATGTTGTTGATGCTACAGCACAATGTCAACGTGAAGAACAGGGAATGTATCGATTATTATCAACAAAACATTTATTATTACTAACAGAATGTTTAATACGATCACATCGCTTTGCAAAAGCATTCAATTCAAATCACGAACAACGTGAAGCTTTGTGGAAAGCTGGTTTTCGTACACCATCTAAACCAAGTTTATTAAAACAGGAGACACAAAGTTTAGCATGCGTATTACGAATTTTATTTAAAACATACAGTGATGAGAATCGCCGTGATGATTGGAAAGAAATTGAGCATCGATTGATTTCAATATGCCGCGAAGCCTTAGAATATTTTTTGTCATTGCAGAGTGAAGCACACCGTGATGCTTGGACGTCATTACTATTATTAATTTTAACTAGAATATTGAAAATGGCAGATGATCGGGTAAGTTATTTTGATGATTAAAATTGTGATTTTCGAAATTAGTTAAATATTCCTTAGGCATAACGATTTGTCGTTCTAATTTTAAATTTTAAATATCGAAACAGAATAGTGCCATTTAATGATATATTATGATCCATTTATGAATTAGAAAAGACGTTTTTGTAGTTAATTTCATTTTTCTACCACGTCTTCCTTATTATAAGGAACTAAAAGATATTGTTTAAAAATTTAACTAATATTTTATATTATTTTTCAGTTTGCAGTACACGTATCGAATTACTATCCATTATTATGTGAAGTAGTGTGTTTTGATCTAAAAGCAGAACTACGATCAGTGTTACGAAGAGTATTCTTACGCATTGGACCAGTATTTCATGTAACATCATGAATACAATTTGGTTTTGATAGGGCTGTGACTATTTTAAAATATTCGCCATGTAAATTATGTCACTTAAATTCATTGATTAAATCAAACAGTCATCACAAAGGTCAGTAAGATTGAGAAAGAGACATTACGAAAATTAAAAAAAAAACAAACATAGAAATAATATATACTGTGATACTGATAATCGTATCTTTTTGTTTTATTTTTGAAAGGTCATTTTGTCAAACAAATTATGTTTATCTTTTAGGATTTCAATATTGAAATATACTTTTTATTTACAAATTTTGTTATATTATAATGTCTAGCTAGTTGTGATAATAATTTTTTATGTTTTTCTTTAAAATTACACTTCCGAAAAATATCATAATTGGAATTGTAAAAGTTGGGTAATGACACTTGAATATAGACTAAAATTGCTTAATTGAATATTATATTTTTCAATTTTTATTATATTAGCGTACGAATTTATTAACTTTATTTATTTTTACACGCTTTATATTTACTTGATGTGTATCTTTAAATAAAAGGAATATTTCAAACTAATTTTCATCTACCTCCGTGTGATCCGAATAATCTAAAATTAAGGTAATATATTACGGCCCGATTACAATACAATAATACGATGATAAATTTGAATGGTGGAAGATACTAGAAGATATATGTTTGGTTAATATCGACGATGGTTTTTAGGTTTTAATTTAAAATAAATTTTTTAAAACTTACAGCGGTTGAAATTTGTCCATAAATTTAAAATAAAAATTGAGTGATTAACTGAAAAATTCATTCTACAGTAAACAACGTGGAATGCTTTTACTATATGTTTATAATTATCATACTTTTATAAATACATTTCGTCGGTAAATGTAATGTAAATGACACATTTGATATCAAACACATCCGGCTTTTTAATAATAAAAAACTGCAAACGCGATTGAGAAAAACAAAATAATAATTTTCACGCTAGTGTAAAATCACATGATGTTTATTAAAATAATATCAAGTATATTTTATAAATGACTGAAGTACATGGAAAATATTAAATTTAAATTATATTTAGAAAACGTATTTTTTTAATTTATGTAAATTATAAATTGTTTTTATTGAAATTAACCTGGTATGTGAAATGATTTATGGTATGAGAATATTGTTTCGAATGTATACTACTAACATATGCGAGTATTTGTCTATTTTACTGATTTATTTAAATTTTGAATCTTCTATGCTATTTTTATTATTATTATAATTGTTTAATATTATTATCAAAATTATTTAATTATTTTTATTTATTCAAATAATATTCTTAAATATTGAAAAATGCCATGGGAATCCGTCCCATTAAAAATATTTTCGTAGTTTAGTTTCTTGGATCATTATTTACATGTATATATATATATATATATATATATATATATATATATATATATATATATATATATATATATATATATATATATATATATATATATATATATATATATATATATATATATATATATATATATATATATATATATATATATATATATATATATATATATATATATATATATATATATATATATATATATATATATATATATATATATATATATATATATATATATATATATATATTTACGTTAGGCTCCGTGTATACTCTGTGGAGGTATCTGTTGAAAAAAAATGAAAATATAATATTGATGTTTGAAAAAGTGTTCTAAAATTATTTAAATTTGTAATAAAAGATCCCAAAAAAATATAAGCTGAAATGAGAACAGAGACGCAGGCAGAATCATTTTACAAATTCTTTATATAATCATGAATTGCTTTGTCTTCCAATATTGTGTTTAACAAGGATTTTATCTAGCAAACTATTTGTGGTTTCGTAAAAAATGATTCAGGTACTTCTTTAATGATGATGTTAAAAGTTCTCTCTATTTAAGATGTCTTTATCTCCCAACTGTGTATTCATTTATTATGTTCTTTTGATAGCTTTTTGTTTAAGGATTATTTTCACGATTATAAAGAAGTGCCGAAATTTATTCTTATTTTATGAAAAGTAATTTTTTATTGGTGAAAATTAATATTTATATATCTGAAATAAAATGAAAAATTTTTATAATATTATTACATAAATTATATTTCAATATACATTTGTTTGTGTATAAATAATTTATATTTCTCTAAAATTAATTTCTATTTTACTATTAAAAGCAAAACAAGCGTCGTTTTATATTTCAAAGGTTGTGCTTATCTAAACTACGGGACACAGAAATGGCAAGAATTTTGTTCATAATATTTGAGCATGGGTCATATTTTATTGATACAATATGATATATTAAATATAAAGGACAGATTTATATGAGCTTATTCTATGATTGTTTTACACCATCCAAAAAAAATCATTTCTGTTTCTAAATTGATATTTTATATAATTTCATTCAGTACATGTATTTTGATTATGTATAGTAAATTCAATTATTTCTATATTACAATATATTTAAATAATAAGACCACAGTACGTAGGTGGTCTAGTGAGCTAAAATTCCAAACAATGGTATTAAATAATTATTCTGCACTTTCTGATTTCGGTCCAATTTTTTACAAAATTTTTTGAGTATATGAAATGATGAATGTATATTTCATTGTCTTATACTCAAAAATAAGGACCCTGTGAAATATTGCATCAAATTTGTAATTGATAGTAATATAATCACCATAATAATTTAGTAGTTAAAGCTGGATTGCACCATTCGCACTAACCTAAATTTGGCGCTAACCAGAGTTAGTTCAATACATTGTCAGTTGAACATTTATATATATATATATATATATATATATATATATATATATATATATATATATATATATATATATATATATATATATATATATATATATATATATATATATATATATATATATATATATAACCTTGGGCGGTGTAACCTAGCGCTAGTAAATGCATATTTTTCGCAACTGCAAATTGACTGCGTGTTAATTTTTTTAATCATATTGTAAGTATAATAATATAGGGTTCAAAAAATATGAAACGTTCTGAAATACTGTAAGCAAATTTCTAAATAGAAATATGTAAATTTAAAATAATATTCTACTTAACCTATTTATAATGACATTCAAATAAGTAAAATAAATAATTCTGTATTTTTATTGGATTCTGTTGGAATCAATGAACATATCAAAAAAATCAAAAAATTTAATCATATTATGTGCAATTTAATTTTTCAGTAATCAATTCGATCGTACTTAATTAACATAATATTTTTTATTAGTTTTTGAGAACAATGTAAATGCTTATGCACATATTGGACGACAATTGGTGTAATTTATATTCAGAAACGTAATTTGAATTCGGAATAGACCAGTAGATTGTACCTAGCCTTAAAATAGCATAAACAGAAAATATACAAATTGATTTATCAAAAAATCATGTAATTAATCTAGTTTTTCTGAAATCAAATTATCTACAAAAATAGCAAACATTGCGTTTTGTAAGAATGAATCTCAATAAGCTAAAAATGGCGACCAATAAAATAATTTTTCTCCAACAAATATTCTATATAAAAATCGACTAGTTATTAAGAAGATGATGTTAAATCTCGGTTTTTATTTTTACGCCGATTGTCAGTCGTTTAATTTATAATATTTAATCTGTAATAATGTTTCGCTTATTTAAGGTACAATAACATACAATGATCGATATATTCGTTGAAAAAATAAATCTCTTACGACTATATTGAAAAGTGTATTGTGTTGTCTAGTGCATTGATTGTCTTAGATTAAATAATTTATAAAATTAGGAGACTAAAAAAAGAACAATTTTTCATTATAGGTTATCATTATGGTTAGCTATCACAAAGATACGATATCTATTCCCAAAAAAGCATGAAACTTCAAGTATTTCAGTAAACACGTTGCAACGGAATCCTCATTCCTAAGATTTATAGGTGTATTTTCTTGAGTGTAGTTCGGATTCTAAAGCAAGTATAATTCTGGAGTTATATTAGATGCAAATTAAACATCTTCATGGTTTGAACTCAAACATTAAGCATCTGCCTCATTGCAGACTATTTTTATAGATATTGTAGCTGATTTGGTAATGTTAGATTACATATAACTTTTTCTGTTGGCAGCTTCTTGCGAAATCTGTATAAGCAATGAGAGAGTTCCAGCAAGAAGCACATTTTATATGGAATCTAATGGCACAACGAATCTGTACCATGCAACCTTAACCTTAGCCATTGGCTTGATGTATGTGACTAATTGAAGTCTTCGTGTACGTGTCGGAGTACACGAGTTTAACTTTTAGTTTAGTTTGAAATATTCTGCGTTCTGAAATAATGAAATATCTCCTACGTTAACCGGAGTTATTGATGACAGGAGGTTTAAAACTGGTTACTTAGAACCGTTCTACTTCAACATAGTTGGTAGTCGGGTTTCTGATAGACGTGTGCAAGCACATTGCAAGCTATTTTTCATATTTATTTACGTGCATCAGAAGTATATGTATATTAATTCAAATCAAGATAAATGCTTCTTTCTTATATAGATTATATTTTAAGCTAAGGGATCGCATATTTATACCAGGGTAGATAATTTTTGAAAACAAAAAAATTATAGTAGAATAAAAGTAATTGGAAACGGAAGATAATATGATAAAAATGAAAATAAAAATAAATTACGGGCGATCTGAGCCTTCGGTTAGTATTTAAGAGTAAAATTAGGTTTATCTGAATTTCCGACAAAACTACAAGTCCTATGAAAAAAGTTAAATGACAAAGTTGTAGGTAATAAAAAGATCTACAGCTTTTGTATTTACACTTTTTTCACATAACCCGAACTCAGATCGCCCGTAATTTATTTTTCCTTTAATTTTTATCATATTATCTTGCGTTTCCAATGGGTTTCATCTTACTATAATTTTCTTCCACTTTTTATCATTTTTTAAGGCTTCTACTCTGGTCTAATTAGATATAAATGATGTAATAAGTAGGTACATTAGAACGTGCCTTTTTAATGTTGTTGTCGTAAGTTTTAAATTATACGTCTTGATTATTTAAAAAAACTATAAATGAATAAATAAAGTGTAATACCTCAATTGAAAATTAATGCATTCATTTTTGCGGATATAGAAAATTTTGTATTGAATAAAATTATATTTTTATGTTAAGGCCGTGTATACATTAATATAATGAAGTTTATGGTTAATTAGGTGTGACATTGGGAGTTCAAAGTGCATTAAATAGGTTTTTATGGCAAAACTTATCTTTGCTTCCATAAAAGATACTGCTGATCTAAATTTCTAATAATTGTAAATAAGATAATATTTTTTATAATAGATAACACAACTGTTATATATTAACCATCACATTAAGGACAAAATCTTAAAAGTTTAAATTTGTAGATCACCAACTCTCCTTTTATTTCCTATTTTATCTCCTAGCACACTTTATTTTAGCTAACTGCTGCTACACATGCCAAAATTATATAATATTGAAGTGAAACAGATTCTTATGAAAAAATCGCATGATTCAAGAAAAGGATTTCGGGGCTGAGGGTTGAAACATCGAATTTTTGTTGTGTCCAATTTATACTCCTTGAAGAATTAGATAGTGTAAGCATTGAGTTTGACCTATTATTTCATGGTATCCAGCAAAATTGATTCCGTTTCAAATGAAACTAAATGCGTTTTACAATCAACCTGATTCAACATTTCTTATTCGTTTTAACCACAAGATTTAAACTAATGGCGAATTTATGTCAAATAGACGTGCAACAAACGACGAGTCGATGGGACAATTATATTCAATAAATAAAAAGGAAGCCGTTTTCCACGGCCATATTTCATTGGAATGTGGTAATCTCACTGTCACAACGCTCGTCGTTTTGAAATGTATTCGTCTTAATGGTGTAAAAACATTTTACAAATACACGTCGAAAAATAATTGTACGTTTTAGTAAAACAATATATTTAAAATTGCCGTAAAATTAAAGTATGATTTTATTCAATAAATATTAAAAAAGTTATACGTAAATCATAAAATGAATAAATAATATTTCTAAAATGTCATTAATAAAAAAGGTATCATGTCAATTTTGTTTTTGCAAATTCTATAATAATTAAAATAAAATTTCTAAAATAATAAATAAAATAAAAACAATCATAGTATTTAGATTGTATGAAATTATTTTATTATAATATAAATTATACATAATATAATTAATAATTTTTTAGTGATTACTTCTTGATTAGATTATAAAAATATATTGCAAGTTTATACATGAGCACTAAAAAATATCCAAAAAAGTTAAATATATTTCTTTGTTGAATTATATTATTGTAAAAAAAGGTTAATAAATGATTAATTTCAAATATAAGTCAATTTTTTTATTTTCATTTATAAAATATTAAATAAATCCAATTAGAAATAAAACAAACAACGAATCAATCTATAAAGTAAATTAGATTTCGATACTGCGTATATAGTAATTTCAATATAATTATTTATGGCTAATTATATTAAAAGTTTAGACATAAATTAAATTGGATTTTGTGTCTAAGACTTTAGCATAAAGCTTTATTTTTGATGTGAAACATCTATAAGCGAGGGTAAACTTCAGTGTTGGCGTGCTTCTATATGATGGAATATATACTATAATTGTCATTTTTCCAGTGTTGATGTGATTTAAAATTTCTGAGAGTGGTAAACATTCCGATAAACAAAAAAAAAAAAAAAAACGTGTTGTCATAAAAAAATTTCTATAAAGGAAATTGTTTCTTTCATACATATAATTTTTTATAAGATTATTTTTATACAAATTCTAAACAAATTTCCCACTCAAAATTTTTATATGGAAAATATATCAATTTTTCCAGACAAAAACTGCTATTTCGTTTAAAAAAGATCAGTACTTAATGTTAATAAATGATTTTTGGGGGGGTAACTTCTGACTGAAATTACTAATATCATTATTACTTATTTAATTTGTAAATTTTTAAAATGATATGAATTTCATAAAAATTGTACGCTGTTGAGAAAACTGCAACGAGCTTGTGACACATGAAAATAATCAGTCTTTTGAATAAGAGCTTCGTTCGGGTTCACTTAACATGTGAATATCTGAAATAATAAATAGACGTTCCACCAACCACTGAAATGATATACATCGTATAACCTTTCTATTTTCTTCTATCTGATCTTCAAAATCTAATAGGTCCCCATGATGCTGGAGTATATCCCCATTAAGAACTCCTCTTCTAATAGATACGACCTTCATTTCTCACACAGAAATTTAATTTTTTATTGTTATTTTCTTTTAATTTATAAAAATTTGTATATTATTAAATATTGCAACAAAAACTGATAATAATATATGCCAAGGAATGATAAACATATTTTAATTTCCGATATATTAATTAACAAGGTAAAATATATAGGTATAAAATATATAATATGTTCAGTATATTGAAGGTGATATATTAATTCTTCTTTGATTTTGATTGGATTATAAAAAACCATGCAAAAAAAAGATATCACTAATTATAATATTTAACAATTAAAACACTGCATTTTTGTAATTTAGTAATTTTCTTGCACCAATGATTTGAAAATAATTATATGTTCTTTTTCATGAAGTAAAGACTCTTCAACTGAAGAAATAAAAAATATTTAGAGATATATCCAATTTTAGAGATTTTACCGTACGTAGTGGATTCGTTTTAGTTTCATAATTTTAAACCATTTACTATGGTTCCTTAAATTTTTTAATTGTTCAAAAAATAAAATGTTTAGCAATAAGAATTGTACCTACATTACCATTTATGTGTTGTAAGAGCATTGTTAATTTTTTTAAAGGTCAATAATATTAATAAAAAAAAAACTATTACCTATTAAATACGATGGCGATGATTTAAAACCGGAACATGTTAATAACCAATGATTGGCAAGGTTAATTTATAATTAAATTTTTCAATTTAATTATAAATTATAGTCAATTTATAAATTTTTGTTTAAATTAGATAATTATTAATATTTTTTTATTATTAAATTAACTTATTAATTATGCTAGGGAAAGCTTTATAAACTACTACGTAAAATGTTTCAATTTAACATGGTGAATTTTAAATCAATAACCAAAATGGTTTTCAATAATCGATAATATAAAAAGTTAATTATTATTTTTTTTTTAATTTTATTTTCATGCACAACTGACTCGAAAACGTGATTGCTGGACAATCTGCACGACCTTCGCCCATGTAAATTTAATTATAATTATTAAAAGTGTTATGGTATTATTTCCGGAAAAAGATTTATTTGACAACTATTATATCTTTACAATATCTTCTACTCGCAGCTTGGATCGCATAAACTCTTAATTTTATACTTACAATTAATTTTCAATTTATCTATAGTAAAATCAGATTCAGTAGTCCATTGATCATGCATTATATTATAAAGTGAACTATTTATTTATAAATAAATACAATAATCTTCAAAAAGATTCAAATTGTAGATAGAAATGTTCACTTGAAACATTTGTTTACAAACAAAGGACTTGTGAATCTGATTTAACTTTATCTACCTGTGTTTGTTCCGTTGTAACTTTCGAACCCGTGCTCCAATTTTTAATCAAAAATTTTCCAAATCAGATTCAGTAGTCCATTGATCATGCATTATATTATATAGTGAATTATTTATTTATAAATAAATACAATAATCTTCAAAAAGATTCAAATTGTAGATAGAAATGTTCACTTGAAACATTTGTTTACAAACAAAGGACTTGTGAATCTGATTTAACTTTATTTACCTGTGTTTGTTCCGCTGTAACTTTCGAACCCGTACTCCAATTTTTATGAAATTTGCTAGGTACGTTTTATAACATTTAGGAACTTTACTGTATGTTTGGAGCAAAATTGGACCATCAGAGTATTTGCAAGAAATTTTTTAAGTTAACTTTACTCATAATATATCAGTATATTTCACAAAACCAATTATGATAAAGAAGATTGGCCTGTAAGTTGTGGTCTATATTTTTTGGTTTGTCTGTATTATCTATCCAGGAAGATTTGTATTTTGGCAATGAATGTAAAATAATCAGGGACAATAGGAAAGCGCAATTTTATTGTATTTTCCTCTTTGACAAAGACCTCTAAAAAAGCTAAATTTAATGCAGCTGCATTTTTTTGCCATCGACATGAAATAAAATATCACGATCACGGAAAATTAAAAAAAATTCTTGTAATTATTGTAAGCCCCACCCGCATTCTTCTCTGAAAACGAGAAAGACGCGGTTTATTGTTTACTTCCAATTGAGGTCTGTAATTCGCAGAACTACTAATGAATACTACTTAAGTTCGACACTCTCAACATTGTGATATTGATTGTTAATAAATATTGTATATGATCAATTTTATCCAGCTCTGGTTCCATTAGAAAATATCTTTAATTACCATTATGTATTTTATGAATGGCCTTAAAGCTAAAAACTATTATCTTTTTAAGGTAAATATAATAAATAGTAAAGCGGTGATGAAGTCATGTATAAATTAATTTGTATTTTATACGGATCATTACATAATTGCAGCGGAAATAAAAATTATTGCGTGAAATTGCTTGCAGTTAATTAATCGATTTTTAATAACGACTTATTCCTTAATAGTTATTTGAACACGTTTTTATGAAGGTAATTTAACACTTATATGAGTTTCTGCATTAACAGTCAATAACCAGAAAAAGAAATAAATTAAGTATAGGTAATAATTAAAAAAATGGTAAACAATTTTTTTTTGTTATATATATTTAATGTATTTATGTATATATTTAATGTATACATTAAATATATGTTAATATATATTTAATGTATTGAAAATTAATAGATTCAAGTGTTTTTATTAAATGTTTATACTGGGAAATAAAAATATTTGGAATTTCCAAATACAGTTAGAAGAATGATTCAGTGCATTGACAATTGTTTAATGATAGGGGGAATCTCTTAAAAATATTTATTCGTCAATTTCTTCCTATTACAATGACGTTAAACGTAAATTCTTGTAATACAATAATTACTTGCATAGGTTTTTTTTTTTCTTATTTCTTATTTAAAATTCCCTTTATTTAAAAGTAAAACAGTTGGGGATTTTATTTCTTAAGGAAAATTTAACTAGTTAACCGAAATAACAAAATTATTATTTTGTACCTATAGATTGATCTAAAACAACAATTGCCGAAGAACTTTGCCTTTAATTTGATTTCAATTTCAAAATTATGTACAACATTTCATACAACAATAATTGAATGCATTCAAGGATGTCAAAACACCTGGTGGGTTAGCACGCGATTTCTTTTTCAGATTTTGCAACGCGAGAAATTATTAAGGTAAGGGTAATATACCAAGCTCAATCTAAAAATTTCAATTTTCGAGAGCAAATAATGAGATAAGGCCGAAGATTCAGAATTTTCCTGTTATATCAACCTTATTACCGGTTTACTTTCGTATTTTTTTATTCATTTGTCAGTAGTTTAACTTTTCTATTCTCATCGAAAACTCTCGCCCTATTTCCGTTATACGAAAAATAAACCAATAGCAGCTTAATTTACATAAAATGTTGAAAATTAATAAAATGTATCTTGATTCACTTTGATGAGAATTTACATCCGCTGGTAGTTCCTGAATATGGTACCTAGAGTATGAATTAGATTTAATGACGGCGGGAATTTTCATAATATGTTATCCTGGCAAATAATTAGCTAATGAAACATTGGCCTACTTTCTTGGTAAAATAACTTCAATATGTAAGAACATTATGACCAACACATGTAAGTCTTAAGATTTGAAGATTTTCTAAAAAAGCGTTGACTGCCCATTGTAGCCTAAAATTGCATGAAAAGGAGATTCGAAAATAAAAAAAAATTACTAAGCTGGAAGTGGGAGAAATTCACGTTTTATAATTAACTTTTCGGGGATTAATGATCTTTCGATGTATATAGTGTTAGTAGAACCTTTAATGTACTGAAGATTATTTGCTGGAGTTATAGCGCCCTTCTACCATTATTTTGGGAACAACTAATTGCTATTCTTGCCTGTATTTGAAAGTAAATTTAAACAAGGTGATGTGTATTTAAATAAATACAACGTTAATAATTTGTTCATAATTATTTATTGAATTATAAAATATATTCTTGTGTTATAAATCATTACTCCATTTTGTCAATCCATTACTTATCGATAATATCCTAATAATAATAATCTCTATAGTCTTTTCCTATATTCACTACTGATCTAAATTCACTACACTGAACTAAAACTATATTAATTGTATTTGTACACTGAACTGTACATAACAGTCTCCGCCACTTATTTATAAGTTCATTCTATTAATTGGCTTCTTTGTTCTTGTAGATCGACGTACAGGTTGATTACCCGGTTCAGTTGCTGGATTTTCCACTGTTTCTGGAGTTGCTTGTGTATCGATAGAAGTTGGTTGCGAATCCATACTAGTTGTTTGAAAATTTGAATTTTGCGTATTGTTTTGATTTGGCAATAAGAACGTAACCGTTCGCTTAAGTTTAGTTTCTGTTGAAGGTGTATTATTTTGTCGCTTATCTTGATTATATCGAAATTCTGGTTCAGGTATTACTTCTGTACTTCTAAGTTGATCATAGTGTCGTTTAATTTCGTATCCATTGTCTAGTCGTACAATATAATGCAGACGACCTAGCCTTTGTATAATTTTACCGAATTTCCAATTTACATTTCCTTGATAGTTGCGTGATTGTACGCGTTCACCCAGGCGAAAAAATTTATTGAAATTCGATGCTGTAGATGGTAAATCTGGTGTTGGTTTAATTAAATCTAGTCTGGTTCTCAATGCTCGACCTAGATGTAATTCTGCAGGAGTTTTTTTACATTCTAACGGTGTATTACGATACTTGAATAAGAATCGTTGTAATTTTTCTATAATTGTTCCAGGTTCGTCCATCATACTTTTAATTTTGTTTTTGAATGTTTGTACATTTCTTTCAGCTAGTCCATTTGTTTCCGGATGGTTTGGTGCTGAATGTAGGAGTGTTATTCCGTTTCGGTTACAAAAAGATTTAAATTCTTCCGATTTGAAGTAAGTTGCATTGTCGGTGACCATGGCAAATGGTAGACCTTGACGACAAAATATTTCTGATAAAGCAGAGATTGTTGATTTGGATGTAGGTGCGTTTACTTGTATTGCGATTTCCACCCATTTTGTTTTTGCATCTACCACTATTAAGAAGTGGTGGTTTTGAAAAGGTCCCGCATAATCCACATGAATTCGTTGCCAAGGATATTTTGGTGTTTCCCAGTGATGTAATGGAGCTTTGTTTGGAGTTTTCTTCACTAATGCACAAGCGTTGCATGATTTGACTTGTGATTCGATGTCGCGATCAATGTTTGGCCAATAACAGCTTGATCGTGCGATAGCCTTCATTTTAACTATCCCTACATGTGTAGAGTGTAATTCTTTTAATATAGCTGGACGTAATTTAGAAGGTATGAAAACTCGTTGTCCTCTCATAATAATTCCTTTGTGTAAATTTAATTCCGGATCACGTATTTTTCCATTTAGTAAACGTTCTTTGATTGTTAAAAGTTCACTGTCATTATTAGTTTCTTTGCGAATGGTATTTGCGGTGATCGTATGTGACGTGCTTATTTGTTGTACGGTTAGATCGTATACTTTGCTTATCTCATCGGTATCGAGTACATTAGTGTATGGAAGCGGAGCGCGTGAAAAATAGTCTACATTTTGGTGATTTTTAGCTGCTCGATGTTTTACAGAATATTCAAATCCTCGGAGGAATAATGCGTAGCGTAATAATCTAAGTGCTGTAAGCTGAGGTAATTGTTTGTTGGGTTCGAGGATCATTTTTAAAGGTTTGTTATCTACTACGAGTGTGAAATGTCGTCCATAAATGTATTGAAAAAAGTATTTACATGCCCAAAATACAGCGGTGGCTTCCCTATCTAGTTGACTATAATTTTTTTCAGCTGTTGTCAGCGATCGAGATGCGTAAGCAATGGGACGTATTTCATTATTGATTTCGTGTGAAAGAATACCCGATAATCCGACTGGGCTAGCATCTGTTTCTAGAATTAAAGGATATTTTGGGTTGTAGGGTGTCAATACACGTTCGCTAGCCAATTCTGTTTTAATTTTTTCGAAAGCCTGATTACAATCAGGTGTCCATTTAAATTTGACATTATGTCGTAATAATTGATTTAGAGGATAGAAAAGAGTTGAGGCGTTTGGTATGAAACGCTGGTAATACATCGCTAATCCAAGAAATGAACGTAGTTCATCGATATTTGTAGGAATCGGAGAATTTTGAATGGCAAGCACTTTATCTTGCGTTTTGTGTAAGCCGTTTTTACTGATTACGTGCCCTAAAT
>JAEMTY010000152.1:0-43295 GCA_020423425.1 Chrysopa pallens
CGCACTTTATGCGTCACTTCGCCCGTACACTCAACAATCCTGCCCATCTTTGCCGGTATGAAAACCGGTCATTTGATATAACACTGTTGCCGCCGCAACCTGAGTGGCAGCCGCCGGACGGCACGCCGACAGCGGCACAGCAGCAGATACTGGCGCAACTCCGCTGCGCGGAACGCGGCATATTCTGTCTGACCGCAGCCAGAGGACGGGGAAAATCTGCTGTAGCCGGTCTGTTCCTGGCAGAAGCGCCGGGCCGTCACTTATTGTGTGCCCCGGCGAAAGCCACTGTCACAGTGATACAGCGCTATCTTCATGATCCACAACAAACAGAATTTATCGCTCCGGATAATTTACTGGCACTGGCAGAAACGGCGGATGTCAGCACATACGGCTGGCTGGTGATTGACGAAGCGGCAATGATCCCGCTGCCGCTGCTCAGCCGTTTTACGGCGGTGTTTCCCCGTGTGCTGCTGCTGACCACTGTTCAGGGCTATGAAGGCACCGGACGGGGATTTCTGCTGAAATTCTGCCATTCACTGCCTGAGTTTACCGCACTGACGCTGACGCAGCCGGTGCGCTGGGCAGAGCATGACCCGGCGGAAGCCTGGCTGGATGAGGCTCTGCTGCTGACGGAACCGGCAGAAAAAATCACACCGGCGGGTGAGTGTGAATATCAGTCCGTAACACAGCAGGGGTTATGTGATGACCCGGATTTACTGTCCGGGTTTTACGGCCTGCTGACGGCGGCACATTACCGGACGTCCCCGCTGGATTTACGGCGTCTGGCGGATGCGCCGGGACAGCATTTCGCGCTGTTCCGAAACCGGCAGCAGGTGACGGCGGCACTCTGGCTGACAGACGAAGGCGGCTTACCGGCGGAACTGACCCACTCTGTCTGGGCGGGCACGCGGCGACCGCGCGGAAACCTGCTGGCACAATCACTGGCGGCACACAGTTACTTCCCGCAGGCGGCACAACTGCGTTCGCGCCGTATCAGCCGTATTGCCGTCCATGCAGGCTACCGGCGTAACGCGCTGGGGCATCAGTTATTACAGCGGGCGGCAGAGGCGGCAAAAAACAGCGGTATGGACTATCTGTCCGTCAGCTTTGGCTATACGCCGGAACTGGCTGCATTCTGGACATCCTGCGGTTTTCGTTTTGTCCGCATGGGCACTCATCCGGAAGCAGGCAGCGGATGTTACACCGCTATGCTGTTGCTGCCGCTGACGCCTGCCGGACAGGCACTGACGAATGCCGCAGAACAGCAGTTTGTCCGCGACTGCGCGGTTTTTTCTCAGATATGGGGATTTTCACCGGTACCGCCGGTTCAGGCTGAATCACTCAATGAACGGGAATGGCGGATGCTGGCCGGGTTTGCGTATGCTGCCAAACCACAGGCGGTGGCAGAGCCGGCACTGGTACTTCTGCAAAAGGCATATCCGGCACAAACCGGGGAATTGTCACAATTGCTGTCTGGTCAGCCGGAGATACTGAAAGCGCGCCACATCAGCGGGAAAAAGGCATTACTGAATGCGCAGCGACAGGAAACGGCCGTGATACTGCAGACACTGCGCCCTGAGTGGGCGCAGCAGACAGCAGCGGACATCAGGGTTTTTTAGATTTATTATCCGGCCAGTCATCCTCATCATCCCACTGCGCGTTATTATCACGGTGGGGCGGCAGTTCCCTGCGGTTCTGCAGATATTTTTTGTGATCCACCCGTTTGAGATCTTTAATGGCATTCAGGATCACGCCGACGAACAGTACCAGGATGACCCACCAGTAGTCTGCTAACCAATGCATTGTTGTTACCTTTTTTGTCTGTCATTATCAATTAATTAAAATCAATACGTTATTATCATTCAAAATGAATTCAAAACCATCACAGCAGATTATCACACCTGCCATGGACTGAATAACATTTCCTGATGACCTTTTCCCGGCGGCACACCATGACATTCCGGTGATACCGCCATTGCTGTTTTCTGTTATTTAAACGGGTTCGGGTATTTATTTAAATACCAGGTTCCGAAAATAACGGAAGCGTAGTCGGTTAAATGTCCGACATCACGGTAAACCGGAATGCCGTCAATATCGGTCAGGCAACGCCCGTTATGACATTGAACATCTTTGGGATCAATGATCGTCAGCGACGGGTATTCATTCTTTAGTTTTACAAATAACCGGCTGAACCATTCCTGCTCATCACCATTAAATTGTCCGGCGCCACAGTGATTACTGCGGTAATCACGGCGTAATTTTACATTCTGATAAAAACAGGTCATAAAATTATGTGGCATCGGATTAATGGTTTTGATAATAACCGGTTTGGCGCCGGAGGTTACAATAATATCCAGCGCTTCACGTAATGCTTTTTCTGTGCGTGACCGGGATTCCCCGGTTGATCGGGTATCACCGGTCTGATTGATGACATGATCACCGGCATAGTTATTCCAGACCTCACCAATAATGACATAATCATAATGTCCTGCTCTGATATCATTGTAATACTGCTGAGTATCATCATAACAGCGTTGGTACACGGTGTTTTTATAATTCCACCAGTCATAAAGATAGACGCCCGGCAGTGTCAGGCAGGATGATGTCGCTTGTGCCCTGATATCCATACCGGCATCTTTTCCGATGACATCCATAAAGCCCCAAAAATGGTTGGCATGAGAGTCGCCAAATAAAAAGGCTTTTTTATCCGCCCCTTTTTTCCCTATATGGCAGACACCGTCGGCTGCCGCATTATCATTACTGAGGCACAACGGACGATTGTCATAATGATGGTCTTTCAGTACGTTTTCCATTTTCAGATACGCATCTCCGAGCCTGAAACTGAATCCGTCATGTTTTACAGTGATTTTACTTAATGTCAGTGTGATGATGACAGGAATAATAAATAAAATCAGAAAGGTATATGCAAAGCACAGCTGAGATTTTCTGAATCTTTTTTCAATGCAGACATAAGATAAATAAGAGAAAATCAGCGTAATAAACATCGCGGCCAGTTTCTCTGTATTGCTATCGAAATAACCGGTGTAACGTGCAGCAGCAAAAACAGGCCAATGCCATAAATAAAGTGAGTATGATATAGCACCAATAAATACAACAATATTGATTGACAGTATTCTGCTGATAATCGTTTTGTATTGTCCTGTATAAATGATGACCGCAGCACAGGCACAAACAGCAACAGTATAAAAATTAGGATAACCCGGTAATACCGCATCACAGCTGGCGATTAATATTAATACGACAAAAGCGGCAATTGACAATATATTACAGACTGATTTTTTATTATTTGTTTTTTCAGGCATATAAGCAATGGTCACACCGATCATAAACTCAAAAATACGGGATGAAAATAAATAATAACTTTTATCCGGGTAATTATCTGACAAAAACAGGGACAGAATGATGGTCAGTATCGTCAGTAAGGAAACCACCCGCACGATACTGAAATGATAGCGGCGGCATAATGTATGCAATAAAAACAGCGCAGGCGGCATCAGAAGATACCATTGCCATTCAATTGCCAGTGACCAGGTATGTAAAAGCGGAAGGTAGACGGAATCCTGAGCGGCATAACTTGTCGTTACCCGTGAAAAATACTGATTTGATAAAAACAATGAGGTATATTTCTCACTGTTCATGACATCAATATAGTCATCCGGTAAATAAAATATTGATGTTATCACCAGAACGAATAACATTACTAATAACAGCGCAGGTTGCAGCCGCCAGAGACGACGTCTGTAAAAATCCGGAAATGAAAAGTTCTTGTCAATAAGTTGTTGTTTTATTATTGATGAGATTAAGAATCCCGAGATAACAAAAAATATATCAACACCAATAAACCCGGATGGGATCAGATTGTCATAGCTGTGGAATATAACAACAAAGAGAACCGCTATTGCTCTCAGCCCGTCGATATCTGATCTGTATTTAATTGACATAGTTAATCAGTTATTTATATTAATTCCGCAAAGTATATCACAGGTATATGACAGCCTCTATGAACAAAAGAAGCCGGTAATGTGCTGATGACTGACCGGATTAAAAACCGATACCCGTACCTATTCCCGCAGACACGCCTTCTGAGCCTCCGGATGCGCCGATGCCCACTCCGGCACAACCTGACAGCAGAATAACAGCGATAAAGCAGACTATTTTCAGCATATGACCTCTGTACATAAACGGTTGCAATCGTCGGGATAATATACCGAAAACAAAAAAAAAGCTCTCTGCACCCGCAGAGAGCCGAAAAAAAACCAAAATAACCAATTGGTACCACGCGGCAGACAATAACAGCGCTGAGTTAAACGATACTGTAACGGATTCATAAACCGTCAGCATGTTATCGCTTTGTTGACTCGCAACCGGCTCCGTCAGGTGTATTATTCTGCTTTTTTATGATGCTGTTATCTGGTCTTACCTCTATATCTCTGCTTTATATCAGAAATAACGATTCTGCCGGTCTGATAACCCGCAACAGCGGCTCAGCGCGGCGGTTTGATCTTTATTTTCCGCTGTAATAGAGTCTGGAATAGTTTAATTTTCCGGTTTCGGATCCTTATTTTCTCTGCTGCTTGTCATTGTTATTTCAGGAAAAATTGTTGTCATTCAGATAAGTCAGTCTGTATGCCTTTTCATCCGCCGGTATATTCAGTACCAGCGGAATAATGATTTTACGGGAGCATTACGATGGGAAAAACAATCCGTCAGGTAACATTTGAATTACTCCGGCAACTGAATATCACCACGGTTTTTGGTAATCCCGGTTCGACAGAAGAAACCTTTCTGAAAAATTTTCCGGCAGATTTTCGTTATATCCAGACATTACATGAATCCTCTGCGGTTGCTGCTGCTGATGGCTATGCACAATCCACCCGTCATGTCGCACTGGTGAATGTGCATACCTCTGCCGGGCTGAGTAACGCAATGAGTAATATCCTCACCGCGTATATGAACCGCACGCCGCTGATTATTACTGCCGGTAACCAGACCCGTGACATGCTGCTGATGGAGCCCTGGCTGACCAATATTAAGCCGGAAACATTGCCGGAGCCGTGGGTGAAATGGAGTTATCAGCCGGTGCGGGCGGAAGATGTGCCGGCTGCGTTTATGCGGGCCTATGCCATGGCGCTGCAACCCCCGGCAGGTCCGGTATTTTTATCGATCCCGCTGGATGACTGGGACAAACCGGCTGAAACGGATACAGCGGTTGTCCGTACGGTGTCTCATCGTATCAGTGCTGATCCGGTGCGGATACGGGAATTCGCACAGGTATTGTCGCAGGCGAAAAATCCGGTGCTGATCTACGGCGCATCTCTTGCCCGGGGTGAGGGCTGGGAGGCGGGGATCCGGCTGGCGGAAAAACTGAATATCCCCGTGTTTTCGGCACCGGCCTCCGAGCGTCCGCCGTTCCCGGAATCACATCCGCTGTATGCAGGCGGCCTGCCGTTTGCCATGAAACCGCTCTCGGATAAGCTCGCCGGGTACGATGTGGCGCTGATCATCGGTGCGCCGGTTTTCCGCTATTACCCGTATGTGGCCGGTGACTATATCCCGTCCGGATTGCGGCTGTTGCATATCACGGATGATCCGCAGGAAGCGGGACGGGCACCGGTCGGGGATAGTCTGCTGAGTGATGCGGTACTGGCGGTTGAGCAGTTAACGGATCGGGTGACGGCGCGCCCGGCGCAGGCAGCCGCTGTCACCAGACAGCCGCACGGCATGGCACCGCATCCTGCTGCGCCGGAAGCGGCATCTGACGGGGCACTGAGTGCCTCACAGCTGTTCCGGGCGGTCAGAAGCGCTATGCCGGAAGAGACGATTCTGACCGAGGAATCCCCCTCTAACCTCGCAGAACTGCATGCCGCCTGGCCGGTGGATAAACCGGACTCATTCTACACCTTTGCCAGCGGGTCACTCGGCTGGACATTACCGGCCAGTGCGGGGATTGCCCTCGGTGAGCGTGACAGCGGGCGTAACCGTCCTGTAGCGGCGATTATCGGTGACGGCTCCATGCAGTATTCTGTGCAGGGATTATGGACTGCGGCACAGCATCAGTTACCGATCCTGTTTGTCATTCCGGAAAACAGGCAGTACGGTATTCTGAAATCTTTCGCGGTACTGGAAGAGACGCCGGGGGTGCCGGGCCTGGATATCCCGGGGCTGGATATTGCGGCTCTTGCCACCGGTTACGGTTGTACAGCGATCCGGGCAGAAACTGAAGCTGAGGTGATTGCGGCCTGCAAATCCGCATTACAGCGTAAGGGGCCGACCGTGCTCGTTGTGCCGATCCGGCCTTCAGTGCCGCCACTGATGTGATATCAGTATCAATCATTTGATTCGCTGACAGTCACCTTACTGCCGGCAGCCTGAGCGGCGCTCTGTGCGGAACAGAGCGCCGTTTTGTTGCCGGATCATCATTAATGGTCACAAGCCGGTTGAATAAGATGTTACGCAACGATAACATTGAGTTGCATTCTCATTACCGGAGGCTCAGGACGTGAAGCCGTTCACCCGTATACTGCTGCTGTTATCAGGCTGGATTGCCGTCATCCTGGCAACGCTGGGGGTCGTGCTGCCGGTTTTGCCGACAACACCGTTCCTGCTGCTGGCAGCGTGGTGTTTCTCCCGTTCATCCCCCCGGTTCCATCACTGGCTGCTGTACCGTTCCTGGTTCGGCGGCTACATCCGTCACTGGCAGACGCACAAAGGTCTGCCGCGCAAAGCAAAACGGCGGGCAGTCATCGTGATCCTGCTGACGTTCGCGGTATCGCTCTGGCTGGTGAAACTGATTTATATCCGGCTGTTACTGCTGTGTATTCTGGTCTGGCTGCTGATCTTTATGCTGCGTCTGCCGGAAACAGATGACATGACGCCGGAGAAGACCCCGGCGCCGGAGGAGAAATCACCGGATTAATGGCTTTCCGGTAATGTGACATATTGCTGATAAACTGCGTCAAGATTAGCCAGTAACCATGTTTTACCGGCAATATCCTGTGTTTTCAGTACTCTTTCAAGCGTTTCCGGGGTGTAAAGCTGCTCCGCCTCATAAGAGAGCGGCCAGTAGCTGATATGCCACGGTTCATAAGCCACACCGCCGGTCTGGCGCTGAGTGAACGGCAGATAAAAATCAAACTGTGCCATATTGTCCGCCAGCCAGGCGGAAAGGGCGGCAAAATAGCCGCCTTCCTCATACTCCCAAGGCTCAAGCTGAAGGGCGGTGTCAGCAGGCAGACGGAACGGATCGTAATAATCGACCTCTGTTCCCCAGTGGTGACGGCTGGCACCCGGAATAGCAGACCAGCGCAGGATCGCCTGACAACGCTCCGCTTCTGACAGCGCTGAGACATCCAGCGGGCGGTTTTCAGCATCATTGACGGTGCGGATCCCGGTAAATTTTTCATTCCAGATAATCTGCTGACGGGAAAAATCCCGGAAGGAACTGGCGGGCATCAGCTTAAATCCGGCGGTTGCCGCCGCTTTCTGCATGGCGAGAAACGCTTTGGTGGCATTAAATTGCAGGTGATGATTACCGGCAAAATTAATGACATGATCACGGGTCTGCCCGGTCAGCATTTCAAAGGTCATCATAGCAGGATCTGCTCCATAATCCGTTGATAGATACGGCTGAGCTGCTGTAAGTCAGCGGCGCTGACGCATTCATTCACTTTATGAATGGTGGCGTTGACGGGACCCAGCTCCACAACCTGTGTGCCCATCCGTGCAATAAAGCGTCCGTCGGAGGTTCCGCCGCTGGTGGAGAGTTCCGGTGTCAGATTACAGTACTGACCGATGGCACGGCAGACCGCACTGGTCAGCGGGCCTTCCGGGGTCAGGAACGGATGTCCGGACAGTGACCAGTGAATGGTATGTTTCAGCTGATGTTTTTCCAGCAGCGCAGCGATACGGGCTTCCAGTGATTCTGCGGTGGATTCGGTGCTGAAGCGGAAATTGAACTGAATAAACAGATCACCCGGAATGATATTATTGCTGCCGGTACCGGCGCGGATATTGGCTATCTGCATGCTGGTCGGCGGGAAGAACTGATTGCCGCTGTCCCAGTGCTCTGCCACCAGCTCCTGTATAAACGGTGCGGCACGGTGAACCGGATTATCGGCCAGATGCGGATAGGCGACATGACCCTGAGTGCCGTGAATGGTCAGGTTTGCGGTAACAGAACCCCGGCGGCCGTTTTTAATCATATCCCCTAATTGTGACTGGCTTGACGGCTCACCGACCAAACAATATTCCACCTTTTCATGGCGCGCCATCAGCGTATCCACCACTTTCACTGTGCCGTTAACGGCTGATGCTTCTTCATCTGAGGTGATAAGAAAGGCAAGGCGGCCCGGATAGTCCGGATAGCGTTCAGTGAAACGTTCGGCGGCGACAATCATGGCCGCCAGCGAACCTTTCATATCGGCAGCACCGCGCCCGTACAGCATACCGTCAACCAGTGCCGGTTCAAACGGCGGTGTACGCCAGTGGCTGAGGTCACCCGGGGGGACCACATCGGTGTGACCGGCAAAGGCCAGCGTTGTGCCGCTGCCGCCCCGGTATGCCCAGAAATTCTGTGTGTCGCCGAACGGCATGTGTTCGACGGTAAACCCGGCGGCAATCAGGCGTTCAGCCATCAGTGCCTGGCAGCCTTTATCATCCGGGCTGACCGAGTCCCGGCTGATAAGCTGTTTTGCCAGTTCTGTTACAGGACAATGCATGGTGTTTCCTTTATCTCAGGCAGGAAGGCTGAAAAATTGCTGATAATCATCAGCTTTAAAACCAAGGTGATAGCGACCATCTGCGGAGATCAGCACCGGGCGTTTGATCAGTGCCGGTTTCTCTGACATCAGGCGGATAGCGGACTGTGCATCTGTCACTGCATCCTGTTCTGTTTTATCCAGCTGACGCCAGGTGGTGCCGCGTTTATTGAGCAGCAGTGTCCAGTCAATATGACGGGCAAATTCACTGAGGAGTTCAGTATCCGCGCCGTCCTGCCGGTAATCATGAAACTCATAGGCTATCTGATGCGCATCCAGCCAGGCACGGGCTTTTTTCATCGTGTCGCAGTTTTTGATCCCGAAAATCCGGCTGACGGAGGTTGTATTTTTCATTTTTTATCCTTTGTCGTGAACACGAAAAATAGCATAATGCGGGAATTTGATGCAGTTATCCAGAATCTTACGTGCAGAGAGTATTCGATAAATGCAAAAAAGTGGGGTAGCATTACGCCATAACCATGACAAAAACATCCGGAAGATGTTGAGACAGGATCGATGAAAGAGTACTTAGCCGGAAGCACGCTGTTATTTGCCAGCTTTACCCTCGCGGGACAAACGGACGTGTATCTGAATGAACTTCAGCTCAAATTTACCGAAAACAGCGAACTGTGCCTGGATGAACATAAATGGCCGCAGTTCAGCTCAAGTCAGTCAGAGCCATGGATGATTTCACGGCTGAATGCGCTGGCTTCCGTTGGTTTTATCAGTGCAACGATTGAATCGTCTGGTGTGGAATATCAACTGACGGACAAAGGAAAAGACGCCTGGCAGACGCATGAGGATTTTTGTTACGGCGCACTGCGTATCAGTAAAATCAAGGCAATAGAGCCGCAGGGCAACGGTATCAGCACCGTGTACTTTTACTATGGTGTAACCGGCATGCCGGACTGGGCACATGATAAAAACATCCGCTACGCCTACAGTGAGGTCGATACTATTCTCCGGGGGATGAATAAAGAAGTTATCCAGGTGGATGTCCGTGAAAACCCGGACGGCACACTGGAGTTGCTCAATTACCCGACACCGGCGAGTATCGACGAAGAAAGTGAGTAACCCCGGAACCGCCATCCCGGGGATCTCTCTCAGCGGGGCAACCGGTATTTCAGATAGAGCAGGCTGGCCGCGAGCCGCGTGGAGACATTCAGCTTTTTCAGTATATTGCGGATATGAACTTTCACTGTCTCTTCTGAAATAAACAACGCCCGTGCAATTTCCTTATTTTTCATCCCGCAGGCCAGTTCTTTGAGAACATCGGCTTCCCGTTGTGTCAGGTAACTGACCGGATCGTGATAGTGTTCACGTTCCTGCAAAATTTTATAAATCGCCTCACTGAAAATCTTTTTTCCTTTAAAGGCATTTTTAATCTGACTTAATAAATAATCAACATCGCAATTCTTTAATAAATAACCATCAGCTCCGGCATCAATAGCAGCATATATATCATTCCGCTCCCGTGATTGTGAAAATACCAGAATATAGCTGGAGATTTTCTTATGACGCAATTTTTTAATAAAATCAATGCCGGAAAACGCACGAACATTAATATCTAATATAATCATTCTGGGGGTATGCTGATGAATATGACTGAACAAACCATTGTTGTCAGTGAATTCCGGCATGATGGTTAATGCATAATCCGGCTGTAAAAGCATTTTAAAACCATAGCGTAACAACGGATGGTCATCAATAACCATAATAGTGTGATGAGGCATAGAGTTCTCCCTTGCCGGGTGTGCGGTATGAAATGATTTTAATCAAAACGATTTAGTTGATATATTAATTATTGAAATTAAAAATATACTATGGTCGTCAGGACAATTAATTTTTACGCAAAAGTGTTATATGTGCAAATAACAAAGTATTTAAAAATAATAATGTCCCTAATAACATGAAGCACATTATAGGGATAACACTCAGGGTTTAAGACAGGAAGAGATAATTGACGGTCTGGCCGGAGAAGACCGCTATTATCAGGTAACCGGCAAGGGATATGTTGTTTTTTTCAACAGCTTCAGTACATTAACTACATGAATATTACACTTTTTTCACTATTCCGCTATTTATCAGTATACTGATTATGTAGCGCTGAATAACGTGGCCGGCGGCAGATCTTACGCCGCTGACCCGCCCTGACCCTGTTATTAATGCCTGTAAAGGATCCTGAAATGGACGAACAATTAAAACAAAGTGCCCTTGAGTTTCATCAGTTTCCGTCTCCCGGTAAAATTACCGTTACCCCGACCAAACCGCTGACCACCCAGCGTGATCTGGCACTGGCCTATTCACCGGGGGTTGCGGCTCCCTGTCTGGCCATCGCGGATGATCCGCTGGCGGCTTACAAATATACCGCCAAAGGTAATCTGGTCGCCGTTATCTCCAACGGCACAGCGGTGCTTGGCCTCGGCAATATCGGGGCGCTGGCCGGTAAGCCGGTGATGGAAGGAAAGGGAGTTTTATTTAAAAAATTCTCCGGCGTGGATGTTTTTGATATTGAAGTCAATGAAACCGATCCGGACAAACTGGTGGATATCATCGCCTCCCTTGAACCGACATTCGGCGGCATCAACCTCGAAGATATCAAAGCACCGGAATGTTTCTATATTGAAAAGAAACTGCGCGAACGCATGAAAATTCCGGTCTTCCATGATGACCAGCACGGTACTGCGATTATCAGCACTGCTGCGGTTCTTAACGGGCTGCGTATCGTCAGTAAAGCGATCGGTGATGTTCGTCTGGTGGTGTCCGGTGCGGGGGCCGCCTCTGTTGCCTGTATGAACCTGATGGTGCTGCTGGGTCTGAAACGCGACAATATTATTGTCTGTGACTCCAAGGGGGTTATCTATAAAGGCCGTGAAGCCAATATGGCGGAAACCAAAGCGGCTTATGCTATTGACGACAACGGCATGCGCACCCTGGCGGATGCGATGCCGGGTGCGGACATTTTCCTCGGCTGTTCCGGTCCGGGCGTGCTGACACCGGAGATGGTCAAAGGTATGGCGCGTGACCCGCTGATCCTGGCACTGGCTAATCCGGAACCGGAAATCCTGCCGCCGCTGGCACTGGCTGTCCGTCCGGATGCCATTATCTGCACCGGGCGTTCAGATTACCCGAACCAGGTCAACAACGTGCTCTGCTTCCCGTTCATTTTCCGCGGCGCGCTGGATGTCGGCGCAACAGCAATTAATGAAGAGATGAAACTGGCCTGCGTGAAGGCGATTGCGGATCTGGCGCTGGCAGAGCAGAGCGAACAGGTCGCCTCCGCTTACGGTGGTCAGGAACTCTCTTTCGGGCGTGAATATATTATCCCGAAACCGTTTGATCCGCGCCTTATCCTGAAAATTGCCCCGGCAGTGGCAAAAGCAGCAATGGAAACCGGCGTGGCGACACGTCCGATTGAGGATTTCAGTGTCTACCTGGAACACCTCAATGAGTTTGTCTATAAAACCACGCTGTTTATGAAGCCGATTTTCTCTATGGCACGCAAAGACCGCAAACGCATCGTGCTGGCTGAAGGGGAAGAACCGCGCATACTGCATGCGACACAGGAATTGGTCAGCATGGGGCTGGCGTATCCTGTTCTGATTGGCCGCCCGGATGTGATTGAAATGCGAATCAAAAAACTGGGACTGCAGATTGTGCCGGGTCAGGATTTTGAAATCGTTAACAATGAAAGTGATCCGCGTTTTGCTGAATACTGGCAGGCGTATTATCAGCTGATGAAGCGTAAGGGCGTGACCCAGGAACAGGCCCGCCGCGCTATTATCACTAACCCGACCAGCATCGGTGCCATCATGGTACACCGTGGCGAGGCCGACGGCATGATTTGCGGGATAATCGGTGATTATCATGATCATTACCGGATTGTGGAAAATGTGTTTGGTTTCCATGACGGTGTGCACACGGCGGGCGCGATGAATGCGCTCAGCCTGCCAACGGGGAACACGTTTATCGCGGATACCTATGTGCATGATGATCCGACCGCAGAACAACTGGCGGAGATCACGCTGATGGCGGCTGCTGCGGTGCGCCGGTTCGGTATTGAGCCGAAAGTCGCGTTGTTATCCCGTTCCAGCTTCGGTTCTTGTCCGTCACCGTCCGCAGAAAAAATGCGCGATACCCTGGCGCTGATCCGCGAGCGGGAACCGTCACTGGAAATTGACGGGGAAATGCACGGAGATGCGGCGCTGGTGGAGGCTATCCGCCGTGATCTGATGCCGGACAGCCCGCTGAAAGGAGCTGCAAACCTGCTGATCATGCCGAACGGGGAAGCGGCCCGTATCAGCTATAATCTGCTGCGGGTGACTACCTCGGAAGGGGTGACGGTCGGTCCTGTACTGATGGGGATTAATAAACCGGTGCATATTCTGACGTCTATCTCCTCTGTGCGGCGTATCGTCAACATGGTGGCGCTGGCGGCGGTGGAAGCACAGACTCAGCCGTTGTAAAACAAAGTATGTAAATCAAACGCCTCGGTAACGGGGCGTTATACAGGAAAGATATGCTGAAGATTGAAAAAGTGGATCATATTGCGGTGATTGCTTCTGACCTCACGGCCAGTCTGGCATTTTATTGTGATGTGCTGGGATTGACGGTGCTCAGTGAACACTACCGCGCGGAACGGGATTCTTACAAGGTGGATCTGGCGCTGAACGGGGAGTATCTGCTGGAGCTCTTTACCTTTCCGGCAAGCCCGCCCCGCGTATCACAACCGGAAGCCTGCGGTCTGCGCCATCTGGCATTTGCAGTGCAGGATCTGACTGCATGGGAAACACACCTGAAACACTGCGGTATCCGTTGTGACAGCATTCGCACGGATGAATTTACCGGTAAATCCTTTTTCTTCTGTTTTGACCCGGATAATCTGCCGGTGGAGTTTTATGCCCGCTGACGGATAAAAAAAAGCCAGCGCGATGGCTGGCTGAGAAACTTCGAAATACTGGAAGCAATGTGAGCAATGTCGTTTGCCAATACCTTAGTAATTTACTCAGGTACCAACAACGAGAATGATAATTTTTACCATTTAAAAAGTAAAGTGTTTTTTTAATAAAAAACGCTGATTATCTGCACAGAAAGCCAAACCGCACAAAACAGCAAAAGATCACTTTATTAAAATTAAGTGTAAAGTTGTTTAATAATTAAAGTTATTCGGTTAAAAAGCCTTGAAATGTGGCAAAATGCCCCTATTTTCTGAGGCATATGATGGGCACACTATTTAAAGGATCATACTGATATGATGCGAATTGCATTATTTTTACTCACAAACCTGGCCGTAATGGTTGTCTTCGGCATTATTCTGTCGCTGACCGGCGTTCAGAGCCGAAGTGTGACCGGACTGATGATTATGGCAGGGTTATTTGGCTTCGGCGGCGCATTTGTGTCTCTGCTGATGTCAAAATGGATGGCGCTGCGCTCTGTCGGCGGGCAGGTGATCACTACTCCGTCCACTCAAACGGAGTACTGGCTGATGGAGACGGTACGCCGTCAGGCACAGCAGGCCGGTATTGGCATGCCGGAAGTGGCGATTTACCACGCACCGGACATTAACGCCTTTGCAACCGGCGCGCGCCGTGATGCGTCACTGGTAGCGGTCAGTTCCGGGTTACTGGAAAATATGAGCCGCGATGAGGCGGAGGCGGTGATCGCCCATGAGATCAGCCATATCGCGAATGGTGACATGGTGACCATGACGCTGTTACAGGGCGTGGTAAACACCTTTGTTATCTTTATTTCCCGTATTCTGGCACAACTGGCGGCAGGTTTTATGTCAAACAACAATGACGAAAACGCCGGTAATCAGGGCAACCCGATGATTTATTTCGCGGTATCGATGGTACTGGAAATTGTGTTCGGCATTCTGGCCAGCATTATCACCATGTGGTTCTCACGCCGCCGTGAATTCTATGCGGATGCGGGGTCCGCAAAACTGGTGGGCCGCGAGAAGATGATCGCCGCACTGCAACGCCTGAAAACCAGCTATGAACCACAGGAGGAGGGCAGTATGATGGCGTTTTGCATCAACGGCCGCAATAAATCATTCAGTGAACTGTTTTTATCACATCCGCCGCTGGATAAGCGCATTGAAGCACTGCGCAGCGGTGAATTTCTGAATTAATCAGTTCCGGATAATAAAAAGGCTGTAACGCTCTGCGTTGCAGCCTTTTTTATGCCTGTTTGCATAATACCTGCGATGTACATAAAAAAATCCCGCATTCATTGGCTGAATACGGGATTTTCTGTTATCTGACGATAATCAGCGGCGGGATATTATCCCTGCTGTAAATCTTCGTCGTTATCATTATTAAACAGGGTTTTATCTGTCTGGCCGAGGATCTGGCTGGTGACTGTCCCGGCGGTCATGGAACCACTGACGTTCAGCGCGGTACGGCCCATATCAATCAGCGGCTCGACAGAGATCAGCAGCGCAACCAGGGTGACCGGCAGACCCATGGCAGGCAGGACAATCAGTGCCGCGAAAGTCGCACCGCCGCCGACACCAGCGACACCGGCAGAACTGACGGTCACAATACCGACCAGTGTGGCAATCCACAGCGGATCAAACGGGTTGATACCCACTGTCGGGGCAACCATCACCGCCAGCATGGCCGGGTAAATCCCCGCACAACCGTTCTGGCCGATGGTGGTTCCGAAGGAAGCCGCAAACCCGGCAATAGAGTCAGGAATACCGATACGGCGGGTCTGTGCCTCCACACTCAGAGGAATACTGGCTGCGCTTGAACGGCTGGTAAAGGCGAAGGTCAGTACCGGCGCGATTTTGCGGAAGAAACGCAGCGGGTTGATACCGGCAATACCGACAATCAGACCGTGAACCACAAACATCAGCAGAATCGCAATATAAGAAGCAACAACGAAAGTTCCTAACTTAATGATGTCCTGAATGTTTGAACCGGCAACCACTTTGGTCATCAGGGCAAACACACCGTACGGGGTAAAGCGCATCACCAGACGCACCAGTTTCATCACCCACGCCTGCAGGATATCAATCGCGCTGAGCACTTTGGCGCCGCGCTCTTCGTTGTCTTTAATCAGCTGAAGTGCCGCCACACCCATAAAGGCGGCAAAAATCACCACGCTGATGATGGAGGTCGGGTTAGCACCGGTCAGGTCAGCAAACGGGTTTTTCGGAATAAAAGACAGGATCAGCTGCGGCAGGGTCAGGTCAGACACTTTGCCGGCATACTGGGATTCCAGCTGGGTCAGACGTGCGGTTTCTTTCACGCCCTGAATCAGACCGTCTGCCGTCAGGCCGAAAGCGAGGGTGATCAGAATACCGATTAAGGCGGCAATTGCCGTGGTGATCAGCAGGGTGCCGATCGTCAGCACGCTGATTTTACCCAGCGAAGATGCCTGGTGCAGACGGGCAACTGCGCTGAGAATAGACGCGAAGACCAGTGGCATAATCACCATCTGTAACAGCTTCACATAGCCGTTACCGACAATATCAAACCATGGCAGGGCCTGTTTTACCGCGTCATTTTCTGTCCCGTAGAATGCATTCAGCCCGAGGCCGAACAGAACACCGATCACCAGACCGGTGAGTACTTTTTTGGACAGACTCCAGTCCTTATTGCTGCAGAGCTTCATCAGCACCAGCAGCAGAATAACGAATATAGCGAGATTGCTGATTAATGGAAAATTCATCCCGGTCTCCGATACCTGTTGGTATGTTGTTATAGTGTGTTGACTGCATCGTATACAGTTATGGCGATGCTGAAACTGTAAAAGATACGTTATAGATTAACAGGAGTTTTCTGCATCACTTATAACGAATCTGAATTATTTATAGCTATATTGTAGATCACAGGGGCTGATTTGGCATGAATAGTCACTAAACAGACTATTTTCAATATCTTCTGGTTATATAAAATGAATTACTTATAGCCGGGCTGTTATCTGAGTCAGCACCAGCTCCCGCAGATGATCCCACCAGACTTCCCAGTGTGCAGGCAGATAGAACGAGGCCACCAGCACAATCAGCGCCACACTGCGTTCTGCCCGCTTATTGGCTTTACTGCCCAGCAGCGGAATACAGAAGCGCCAGCGTACCGGCCATAACAACGGGATCCCGGCGGTGGTCAGCATATCCCCGGCCAGATGGCTGAGATACCCGACAATGACCGCCTGATAAAAATCCGCCGGGACAGACCAGCTGACCGGCAGTTGTGTGCGGAACAGAATAACGCCGATCAGAATAGCCAGCAGGCTGTGCGTGAAACCCCGGTGCCCGCACAGGCGGGAGATTGGTACAGAAATAAAGCGGACCCATTGCCCCAGCATGGATTTCGGATGGTCAATATCCGGCAGAAGTGCGCCGGCGAGAGCGCCGGGGATCAGGTGCAGCCAGTCCCCCTGACTGATATCAGGCGAAATCTGAAGCTGGTGAACCATCACTACAGAAGCGACAGAGAAAAGTAGGTGACCCTCAGCCGTCATGGTACCGGGTAAATACTCAGGTGTTTATTTATACAGTGTTACAGTATAAAGTCTTTTATGACGCCCGACCAGAGGGTAATAAAGAAAAAGGCTTATTTATTAATGAATAACTCCGGAATATTCCACTAACGGAGCAGGGCGGGATATTTCCCGCCACAAAAATAATCAGCTGACCATGGCTGCGGTCAGTTCACTGAGTGATGACAGGCGGTAATCTGCCAGTGACCAGCGCGGGTCGGCGGCCATTTCAGCGGCGGGTACCACAATGGAGCGCATGCGGGCCGCCTTACAGGCGATCATGCCGTTAACCGAATCTTCCAGCGCAACACACTGTACCGGCGGAACGCCCAGCGCTTCAGCTGCATTCAGATACACCTGCGGATGCGGCTTGCTGTAAGGCAGATCACCGGCAGATACCACGGCATCGAAATAATGGCGGATGTTAAACATCTCCAGCACAGATTCCAGCATATAGAGCGGTGAGGCGGACGCCAGGGCGATTTTCAGTCCCTGTGACTGACACAGGGACAGTGCATGTTCCACTCCGGGCAGGAGCGGACGCTCTTTTTTCACCATGGCAATCGTGGAATCAATAATCCGCCGGATGACATCTTCTTTAGACGGTGTCTGCCATGGCGAAACCTGATACCACAGCTCCACGACCTGGTCGATACGCAGACCCAGCATATCGGGCAGTTTATCCCGCAGTGACATATCCAGGCCGATGCTGCTGAAAACCTGATTTTCGCTCTGAAGCCAGAACGGCTCGGAATCAATCAGTAAACCATCCATATCAAAAATAGCGGCCTGTACCGGTAAGGCGTGGGACATAGTGTATACTCCTGAGATCCTGCAATGAATGAAAACCCGCTCTGATTGTAACAAGCCGGGGCGGAGAGTTCATTAAGTGACTTAATCATTTCCGGGGTAAAAAAGTCCGGAATAATGATAATGATCTTCTCCTGATTTCTGCGCTATGATGACAGGGAAAAAATCAAATGAGGAAAGCGCATGACGCTGCAACAGGCACGCTGGGTTGCTGTATTTAAACGGGTGGCAGGCTGGGTGGTTTTTATTCCGGCTCTGATCTCAACCCTTGTTTCGTTACTGAAACTGGCTCATCAGCAGAGTACCGGCAGTGATAAAATTAATGCCGTTATCGGGGATTTTATTAATGTGGTGACGGAAATGATCCGTGTGAATACACCGTTCCTGAACACATTCTGGAATAACTCCCCTGTACCGGATAAATTACTCGGTTTTGAAGGTCACAATCTGAGTTTTTTACTGATTTATATCCTGATGTTTGTGGGGCTGGCGCTGAGTGCATCCGGCATCCGCATGTCCCGGCAGGTAAAGTTTATCCGCGAGAATATTGAAGATCAGGCCATTATTGAAAATGCCAGAGAGAGCGGAAAAACACCGGCGGATTTAATCGCCAAAATACGGATTCCGAATCACACTATTTTCCGGCAGATTTTTGTGCTGTATGTGCTGCCGGTGTTTATCGGCGCGATTGCGTGGTTCTTAATTAAGTTTCTTAACTGGTAAGCAGAACAGCCGGAATAAAAATACCCCGCAGAGTCTCTGGCGGGGTATTTTTTTATCGGCAAAACAGGGATTAACCGGCGAGAATATCGTCAATAATCGTCTGTGCGCTCTGATAATAACGATCACCAAACAAATGGCTGCGGTGAAGCTGGTAATAGAGCTGATACAGCGGCTGGCGCTCTAAGAAACCACTCTCCAGCGGCCAGACCTGCTGATAGCCGTCGAGGATTTGCATCGGCAGCTCAGGGAAAAAAGAGAGCATCGCCAGGTCACACTCGCGATCTCCCCAGTAACACGCGGGATCAAATGCGACAGTGCCGCCGTCAGCCACCGCCGCACAGTTTGACGGCCACAGATCACCGTGCAGCAAAGAGGGCTGCGGCTGGTGGTCAGACAGTTTTTGCTGTACACGCCGGATAATGCTGTCAATATCACCGAAAATGATACCTTTCTCTTTCGCCAGCTGTAACTGCCAGCCGATGCGCTTTTCAGCAAAGAAAGAAGCCCATTTTTTATCCCAGGCATTCGGCTGAGGATTGGTACCCAGCAGGTTATCGTCATCGAAACCGTAACGGGGTTGCTCATGCCACTGGTGCAGACGCGCCAGCTGTTGTCCGAACATGTAGGCGGAATGGGAATCAAAAGGCTTCAGCGGCAGATATTCCATTATCAGGAAGCTGAACTCTTTTGTCGATCCGACACCATAAACGGCGGGGGTTGTCAGTGTATGGCTGCGGCTGAGAGCATCAAGCTGCTCTGCCTCGGTTTTGAATACCTGTAACATGTCACGCCGGTTATATTTGATAAAAACCGGATGATCGCCGTAACGGGCACTCCGGGAACGGTGGATTTCACCGCCATCGAGTTGTTTCTTGTCAGAGAACGAGTGTTCGCCGAAATGTTCACTGAGTATACGTCCTGCTGCCTGCCACATGAGCCACCTCACTAAGCCGTCTATCAGTCAGTCTATCTTACCGCCGGAAAATAAAAGAAAAAAGCGGACATCTCACACAAATTACACAGTAAGCGCAGGGAAAGACAGAAAAGGACAAAAACGGATGGCTGTTTCGGAAGAGTCCGGAAGCGGGGGATATCCCGGTGACAGAATATCCCCCGTGATGCAGAAGGTCAGGCGACCTGTCTGCGGCGTTTGAGGGCAGATAACCGCAGCTGGTTATAAATCAGTGCCAGCACAAAATAGAGCGCCTGTACCAGCACAATACAGGCACCGGTAGCGCCGTCGATATGGAAGCTGACGACAGTACCGATATAGCTGGAGCTGACAGAGACCAGAATCGCCACCAGAATCATTTTGCCGAAGCTGCGGCACAGCAGGAAGGCGATGATACCCGGTGAAATAAGCATGGCGATCACCAGAATAATCCCGACCGCCTGGAGAGAAGCGACGATAGTCAGTGCCAGCAGCGATAACAGCCCGTAGTGCAGCATACGTACCGGCAGACCGATAACCCGGGCCTGGTTGGGATCAAAGCAGTACAGCATGAAATCTTTGTATTTCACCATCAGTACCACCATGGTCAGCCCCGCGATAATCAGGGTCTGACGCAGCTCAGCCTGAGTGATCCCGAGGATGTTACCGAACAGAATATGTGTCAGGTGTTGTTCGGTATCAATGCGGGTGAACAGCACCAGACCGAGGGCAAACATGCCGGAGAACACAATTCCCATGACGGTATCTTCTTTGATCCGGCTGTGTTCTTTCAGGTAACCGGTGGCAAAAGCACAGAAAAGCCCCGATACAAACGCACCGATAATCAGCGGAATGCCCATCACGAAGGCCAGTACAATACCCGGGAGGACCGCATGGGAAATCGCATCCCCCATCAGTGACCAGCCTTTGAGCACCAGGAAGCAGGAGAGAACAGCACAGACCGCGCCGGTCAGAATAGCGGCAAACATAGCCCGCTGCATAAACGGAAAGGCAAACGGCTCAATAAACAGAGAGGTCAGAAAATCACTCATGAGTTTGCCTCCTGACGCAGTTTTGCTGATTCACGGCGGGCCCGGCGGCGGGCAGAGAGCATGCCGTGTTTTGGTGCGAAGAAGAAGGCAATCAGGAAAACAATAGTCTGTAAGGTCACAATCATGCCGCCGGTCGCGCCGTTCAGAAAATAACTGATATAGGCACCGGCACTGCTGGTGACCGCCCCTAAAACAACGGCGATAATCAGCAGCTTTTTAAACTGATCGGTCAGCAGATAGGCGGTGGCTCCCGGGGTAATCACCATCGCAATGACCAGAATTGCTCCGACTGTCTGGAGTGCCGCGACAGTACAGGCACTGAGCAGGGTAAAGAAAATAATTTTCAGTGCCAGCGGGTTCAGGCCGATTGAGCGGGCATGGGTTTCATCAAAGAAAACAACCAGCAGATCTTTCCAGATAAACATCAGCACGAGGAAAGAAACCGCAATAATAATTTCCACCTGCAGCATGTCTTCATCGGCAATCCCGAGGATATTCCCCATAATAATGGTCTGCACATTTACCGAGGTCGGGTTGAGGGAAACGATCAGCAGACCGGCGGCAAAGAAGGTGGAGAATATAAATCCGATCACCGCATCTTCCCGCAACCGTGTCAGATGACGGACAAAAGTCATGGAAAGGGCAGCCAGCATCCCGGTGAAGAACGCCCCGACAGAGTAGGGAAAGCCGAGAGCGTAAGCCCCCGCCACGCCGGGAACTACGGAGTGGGAGAGGGCATCCCCCATCAGTGACCAGCCCTTGAGCATCAGGTAAGCGGACAGAAAGGCACACACCGCACCCACAATACCGCTCACCCAGATGGCTTTCACCATATAGTTGTATTCAAACGGCTGAAGTAACAGCTCTGTCATGGCTGCTCTTCCTTACTGCCGGTTTTCACCGTCAGATTATCCTGATGGCCGTAGAAGACAGCGGCGCGTTCATCATCTGTAATAACAGTCAGTGAACGCGGGTCATCGTCGTCATGCAGATCCGGTCCGGACAGATTGATATGACGCAGCACACCACCGAAGGTTTTTTCCAGGTTTTTCTGTGTAAATGTGGTGGCGGTCGGGCCGCTGTCGAGCACCGTACGGTTTATCAGGATCACATGATCACAGAATTCCGGTACACTGCCGAGGTTATGGGTGGAGACCAGCACCAGATGTCCCTCTTCGCGCAGTGAACGCAGTAAATCGATAATGGCATTCTCTGTTTTGACATCCACACCGGTAAACGGCTCATCCAGCAGCAATACCTTGCCGTTTTGTGCCAGGGCGCGGGCCAGAAACACACGCTTTTTCTGGCCGCCGGAAAGCTCGCCTATCTGGCGGTGGCCCAGCCCGGTAAGGCCGACACGCTCCAGGGCATCGGCGACAGCTTTTTTGTCCTCTTTACCGGGAATACGCAGAAAGCCCATTTTTCCGTAACGGCCCATCATCACCACATCAGAGACCAAAACCGGAAAGTTCCAGTCTACTTCTTCTGTCTGCGGAACATAGGCAATCACATTCTTTTTCAGCGCGGCACGCACCGGTTCATCATTCAGTGTCACCCGGCCCTGTGTCGGTGTGACCAGCCCCATAATGGTTTTAAACAGGGTGGATTTACCGCTGCCGTTAATACCGACGAGGGCACAGATAGAGCCGCCCTCTATGCTGAAACTGGCATCAAAAATCGCGGTATGGCCGTTGTTATAAGTGACAGTGGCGTTATCGACAACCAGCTGTGGTTTACTGAATTGATCACTCATTGATGAAATCCTTTGGCGATAGTCTCTACAGTGGTATTGAGCAGATCAATATAGGTCGGAACAGGGCCGTCAGCGGCAGACAGGGAATCCACATACAGTACACCGCCGTACTCTGCCCCAGTTTCTTTGGCGACCTGTTTAGCCGGTTTGTCAGAAATGGTGCTTTCGCTGAATACAACCGGAATTTTATATTCACGGACGGTATCAATCATGTGGCGGACCTGCTGCGGGGTACCTTGCTCTTCTGCGTTAATCGGCCACAGATACACTTCCTGAAAACCGTAATCATTGGCCAGATAACTGAATGCGCCTTCACTGGTTGCCAGCCAGCGCTGGTTTTCCGGGATGTTGGCCAGCCGGGCACGGAGCGGGGCATCAAGTGCTTTTATCTTTGCTGCATATTCAGCTGCATTTTTATTGTAAGTTTCCGCATTCGCCGGGTCATGTTTGACCAGCGCAGCCCGGATATTTTCGATGTACATCAGTGCGTTGGTCGGGGACATCCAGGCATGCGGATTCGGGTTACCGTTATATGCACCGCCGCGGATGGAATTAGGGGTAATACCGTCGGTAATGACAACCGCCGGGACATCCTGCAAATTTTCAAAGAAGCGCTCAAACCAGCGTTCCAGGTTCAGACCGTTCCACAGGATCAGATCCGCATCCTGCGCCCGCATAATATCTTTCGGGGTTGGCTGATAGTCATGGATTTCAGCACCCGGTTTGGTGATGGATTCCACAACAGCGGCGTCACCGGCTACGTTTTGCGCCATATCCTGAATGATGGTGAACGTGGTAACAACCTTGAATTTTTTCTCTGCAGCCACGGAATATCCGCTGACCGCACACAGGGTAAGCAGCAGCACAGCATGGCGGAATATCTGTGTCAGGGACGGAAGGGAAAAGGTATTTTGTTTTTTGTTCATTTTATCAGCCTGCCTGGTTAAAGTGTGACAATCACTAAGGATATCGTTATTGATAATGATTATCAATATCATTTATGCTTGTCAAGCACTTCCGTAATATTGTTATAACATTCAGTACGATCAATTCACACTATGCTATGAATCACATAAAATGTAAAAGTTAAGTAAACTCCTTTTGGTTTATGTGTGTTTTCAGTATTCTTAGCGTCGTCAGAAAGCCGGATAAAGGGTAACAGAGTGAAAAAAACTGTGAGTGTGATTGCGTTAGCATTATTGTTGGCGGGCTGCTCAGGAAGCAGCAAACAGTCCCGTACCGGTTCCGGTGGCTGGATAACGCCGCCATCGTCCGGCATCAGTGATTATTCCGCCTATCCGGTAAAGGGCAGCGGGGTCTATCCGGTCACGCCGTTTGATCAGTTTATCCGTCAGGCATCCAACCGTTATGAAGTCGATGAAACACTGATCCGCGCCATTATTGAGGTGGAATCCTCTTACCGGCCGGATGTGATCAGCAAATCCAACGCGGTGGGTCTGATGCAGATAAAAGCCTCAACCGCCGGGCGCGATGCCTACCGTGTGAAAGGCCGCAACGGCGAACCGAGTACCCGTGAACTGCTGGATCCGCAAACCAATATCGACATCGGTACCACCTACATCCGGATTATCCGTGACCAGCATCTGGCCGGCATTACCGACCCGCAAACCCTCAATTACGCAACGATTGTCTCTTATGTCAACGGTGCCGGCGCATTGCTGCGTACGTTTGATAACAATCGCGCCCTGGCGATTGAAAAAATTAACGCATTGTCTGCCGATGAGTTTTATGAGCATGTGCAGAGCAAACATCCTGCATCACAGGCTCCCCGTTATCTGTGGAAAGTCAAAAATGCATACCGCGCACTGGCGATGGCAGACTGACCTTCTGATTTTCCCTTCCTGACCCCTTTCTCCGTTGCAGATACTGCGCCGCAGTCTGAATCTGCAACGGATAGTGCTCCGCAGAATTTCCCGTTGCCAAAAAACCGTCAGACCTTTTTGCGTGGCAAGCCCGTTTTCTGTGTATAAAAAGCATACGATCTGCATCATTAATAATGAAGAAAAAAATGGGGGAGTGTGAGGAATTGCGTGTTGGGCTGAAAAAATGAAAAAAAAAGCCCTGATTCAGCGTCAGGGCAATGAGAAATACCAAAAGTTCACTTATCTCTACTACGGATTGAGTATAACTGACAACATTTTACAATTGGTGAATTAAGAATGATAAATTGTATCAATGTTTTACCTGATAGTTCGGGTCATTTACCGCAGGCTCTTGATATTTCTGTATGGTGTAACGCACTTTCATCATAAAAGCAGGACGTCATTGTTTGAAATAATTAATATAAATAATGAATTCGGCGTTTCCGGCAGGATATATGGCTATATAACCGGCCGGAACTGAGATAACTGATGTATAGCAGGGATATGACCCTGTTATGTTCATGAATTGATATTCTGTTTGTGACGCTCACCACCTTTTCATAAATGTAAAGATATAAACGTTTTAATCCGTATTTGCTGTGTTAGTATTGATTTTGAGTTCCGGCAAGGGCGCCCGGCAGATTATGATCCGCAGGTGTGACCCGGCTTGCAATGTACGCAAGAAATTGCCGGTAACGTACTGAAAATCAAATAAATGAGATTTCTATATGTGATCTTACGTATGGGTCACCACTGTAGATAAGGATTTAAAAATGCCTGTAATTACTCTTCCTGACGGCAGTCAGCGCCAGTTTAACCATCCTGTTTCTGTCCTTGATGTTGCGAATGATATCGGTGCCGGTCTGGCGAAAGCCTGTATCGCGGGTCGTGTCAACGGTACGCTGGTTGATGCCTGCGACATGATTGAACACGATGCAAATTTAGCCATTATCACCGCCAAAGACGAGGAAGGACTGGAAATTATCCGCCACTCCTGTGCTCACCTGTTAGGTCATGCCATCAAACAATTATGGCCGGACACCCGCATGGCGATTGGTCCGGTAATCGATAACGGTTTCTATTATGACGTTGATCTTGATGAGTCACTGACCCAGGAAGACCTCGAGAAACTCGAACAGCGGATGATGGAACTCGCCAAAAAAGATTATGATGTCGTTAAAAAACGCGTCACATGGGGCGAAGCCCGCGAGATGTTCGTTTCCCGCGGTGAAGATTACAAGGTTGAAATTCTGGACGAAAATATCGGTCAGGATGAGCATCCTGCACTGTATTTCCATGAAGAATATGTCGATATGTGCCGTGGTCCGCACGTACCGAATATGCGTTTCTGCCATAACTTCAAATTGCAGAAAGTGGCTGGCGCCTACTGGCGCGGCAACAGCGAAAATAAAATGCTGCAACGTATTTACGGCACCGCGTGGGGCGATAAGAAGCAGTTAGCCGCTTATCTGCAGCGCCTGGAAGAAGCCGCAAAACGTGACCACCGTAAAATCGGTAAGCAGCTTGACCTGTATCATATGCAGGAAGAAGCGCCGGGTATGGCGTTCTGGCATAACGACGGCTGGACAATTTTCCGTGAACTGGAAGTGTTCGTCCGTGTGAAACTGAAAGAGTACGATTACCAGGAAGTGAAAGGTCCGTTTATGATGGATCGCGTTCTGTGGGAAAAAACAGGACACTGGGAAAACTACAAAGAGCATATGTTCACAACGTCTTCTGAGAACCGTGAATACTGCATTAAGCCGATGAACTGCCCGGGTCACATTCAGATCTTCAACCAGGGTCTGCGTTCTTACCGTGATCTGCCGCTGCGTATGGCGGAGTTCGGCAGCTGTCACCGTAACGAATCTTCCGGTGCGCTGCATGGTCTGATGCGTGTCCGCGGCTTTACGCAGGATGATGCGCACATCTTCTGTACCGAAGAGCAGGTAATGGACGAAGTCAGTGCCTGTATCCGTATGGTCTATGACATGTACTCCACTTTCGGCTTCAAAAAGATTGTGGTTAAACTGTCCACCCGTCCGGAAAAACGCATCGGTTCTGATGTCCAGTGGGACAAAGCCGAATCTGATCTGGCCGCTGCACTGAAAGAAAACAACATTGAATTCGAATATCTGCCGGGCGAAGGTGCCTTCTACGGGCCGAAAATTGAATTTACTTTGTATGATTGTTTGGATCGTGCATGGCAATGTGGTACAGTGCAGCTCGATTTCTCTCTGCCGGCTCGTCTGGGTGCAACTTACGTTGCCGAAAACAATGAACGCGTTACCCCGGTGATGATTCACCGCGCAATTTTAGGCTCGATGGAGCGCTTCATTGGTATCCTGACTGAAGAAACTGCCGGTTTCTTCCCGACGTGGTTAGCGCCTAACCAGGTAGTGGTGATGAACATCACTGATTCTCAGGCCGATTATGTCCGGGAAGTCGTCAAAGAACTGCAGGATGCCGGAATTCGTGCAAAAGCAGACTTGAGAAATGAGAAAATTGGCTTTAAAATTCGTGAACACACGCTACGTCGTGTTCCGTATATGCTGGTCTGCGGTGATAAAGAGATGGAAACAGGCGAGGTGTCTGTTCGTACCCGTCGCGGCAAGGATCTTGGCAGCATAAACGTGAGCGAATTTAAAGACGCACTGCTTGAAGAAATTCGCAGTCGCAGAATTGAAGAACAACCGGAGGAATAAGGTATTAAAGGCGGAAAAAGAATTCAAACAGCACGTCCGAACCGCATCAATGCGGAAATCCGTGTCAATGAAGTTCGTTTAACTGGTCTTGAAGGTGAACAGCTTGGTGTTGTGAGCCTGAAAGAAGCTCTTGAGAAAGCCGAGGAAGCCGGCGTTGATTTAGTTGAAATCAGCCCTAATGCCGAACCGCCCGTTTGCCGTATCATGGATTACGGCAAATTCCTCTACGAGAAAAGCAAATCGGCTAAAGAGCAGAAGAAGAAACAAAAAGTTATTCAGGTTAAGGAAATTAAATTCCGTCCTGGCACAGATGAAGGCGACTATCAGGTCAAACTACGCAACCTGATTCGTTTTCTTGAAGATGGCGATAAAGCCAAAATCACACTGCGGTTCCGTGGTCGTGAAATGGCGCACCAGCAGATTGGTATTGAAGTGCTTAACCGCATCAAAGACGATCTGAGTGAATTAGCTTCCGTCGAATCCTTCCCGTCGAAGATCGAAGGTCGCCAGATGATCATGGTGCTCGCTCCTAAGAAGAAATAGTCCGGCAATCCAAGTAATAAATGCCGGGGGCAACCCCGGCTTTTATTCGCCGGATTAATTCGTTGTTTAACAATGCGAAGTGGAAATAAAAATGCCAAAGATTAAAACTGTACGTGGTGCAGCTAAGCGTTTCAAAAAAACCGCTAAAGGTGGTTTCAAACGTAAGCATGCTAACCTCCGTCATATTCTGACTAAAAAATCAACTAAGCGTAAACGTCATTTACGTCCGAAAGGTATGGTCTCCAAAGGGGATCTGGGTTTAGTTGTCGCTTGCCTGCCATACGCATAAGCAAGTTTTTTAGCAAAGTTTACGACTTTAGGAGATTAGTATGGCTCGTGTAAAACGTGGTGTCATTGCTCGCGCACGTCACAAAAAAATTCTGAAACAAGCGAAAGGTTACTACGGTGCCCGTTCGCGCGTTTATCGTGTTGCCTTCCAGGCAGTAATCAAAGCTGGTCAGTATGCTTACCGTGACCGTCGTCAGCGTAAGCGTCAGTTCCGTCAGCTGTGGATTGCACGTATCAACGCGGCAGCTCGTCAGAATGGTCTGTCTTACAGCCGTTTCATCAACGGCCTGAAAAAGGCATCCATCGAAATCGATCGTAAGATCTTAGCCGATATCGCTGTATTCGATAAAGCCGCATTTACTGCGCTGGTCGAAAAAGCAAAAGGCGCTCTGGCGTAATTGTTCAGACAGAAGAGGGAGCTTGCTCCCTCTTTTGCTGTCCGGCAGAAAAAATCCGCTGAATGAATAATTTGTCATTGTATATCCGCATGTTTTTCGCGTACTATGACAAAATACATCCGGTTAACTGATAAATAGTTGAGAAAATGAATAATATCGTTTCTTTCCGCTTCTTTTTTTACTTTAGCGCCTGAACTCAGGGGGCTTTGCGCGTAAAAAAGAAACGAAAAGTAACGCCGTAAGCCTCCTGAATGGAGGCTTTTTTGTTTCAGGGGTTTGCCGGAACGGGAAGATAATGACGTCCGGCAGCGCCGTTGTCATAATTGAAGACCACAGGGTCAGAGGAATAGGAAAACATGCCACATCTCGCTGAACTGGTTGCTCAGGCAAAAGCAGCCGTCGAAGAGGCAAAGGATGTTGCAGCGCTGGAATCGGTACGTGTTGAATACCTGGGTAAAAAAGGGCATTTAACCTTACAGATGCAATCGCTGCGGGATCTGCCGCCGGAAGATCGTCCTGCTGCGGGTGCAGTGATTAACGAAGCCAAACAAGAGGTTCAGACCGCACTGAATGCCCGTAAAGATTCCCTGGAATCTGCGGCGCTCAATGCCCGTCTGGCTGAAGAACGGATTGATGTCTCCCTGCCGGGACGCCGCATGGAAAATGGCGGTCTGCATCCGGTCACCCGTACCATTGAGCGTATCGAAACCTTTTTCGGCGAACTGGGTTTTTCGGTGGAATCCGGCCCTGAAATTGAAGACGACTATCATAACTTTGATGCACTGAATATTCCGGCACACCATCCGGCACGTGCTGATCACGATACTTTCTGGTTCGATGCCAAACGCCTGCTGCGTACGCAGACCTCCGGCGTGCAAATCCGTACCATGAAAGATAAACAGCCGCCAATCCGCATTATTGCGCCGGGCCGCGTTTACCGTAATGACTACGATCAGACACATACTCCGATGTTCCATCAGACAGAAGGCCTGATTGTGGATACTGATATCAGTTTCACCAATCTTAAAGGCACACTGCATGATTTCCTGAATCATTTCTTTGAAGAAGAAGTGCAGGTGCGTGCGTTGCTGAGGCCCCAGGAGTGCCTCGCTGCTGATAACGGTGATCTTATTTGTTGCTGTATTTTTATATCCGGAACGTCCGGATATCACAGAATTCTGATTATTTTCAGTCATATAATTTTATTTGATATCAATTCTCACTCGCAAATTATTATCAGCAGATGATGGAATCTGTACAAGCGATTTCTTTCCGGAGGGGGGATTTACATGGAAAAAGTGAGCTGTATCTCAACTATATGGTGTGTAAATGATAACTATGAGTGATGAATAAACAGGATGCCGGGCATCCTGTTTCATAATAAGGAAAAAAATCAGCCGAAACGGGCATTTGCCGCGTCAGCCAGAATATCCAGTAAGGTGACGGTATCCGCCCAGCTCAGGCACGGGTCAGTAATCGACTGCCCGTACACAGGCGCTTTGTGATTGACCAGTTTTTGTGTGCCTTCCTGAATAAAGCTTTCCGCCATAACACCGGCGATAGCCCGCGAACCGTCTTTAATCTGTTGTGCGACATCTTTGGCGACATCCAGCTGACGGCGGTGGATTTTCTGACAGTTACCGTGGCTGAAATCAATCACCAGATGTTCCGGCAGGTCAAACTGGCGCAGCTGATCACAGGCGTGCGCAATATCACCGGCCGCATAGTTCGGTGTTTTGCCGCCGCGCATAATAATGTGCCCGAACGGATTGCCTTTGGTCTGGTAAATGGTCATCTGACCGTCTTTATCCGGTGACAGGAACATATGACCGGCCTGTGCGGCACGGATAGCATCAATCGCAATTTTGATATTGCCGTCAGTCCCGTTTTTGAAGCCGACCGGGCAGGAGAGCGCGGAGGCCATTTCGCGGTGGATCTGGCTTTCCGTGGTCCGGGCACCGATTGCCCCCCAGCTGATGAGATCCGCAATATACTGCCCGGTGACCATATCGAGAAACTCGGTGGCTGTCGGGACATTCAGTGCATTAACGTCGATCAGCAGTTTGCGTGCCAGCCGGATACCTTCATTGACCTTGCAGGAGTTGTCCAGACTCGGATCTGAAATCAGGCCTTTCCAGCCGACAACCGTACGCGGCTTTTCAAAATAGGTACGCATCACAATTTCAAGACGCGCGCTGTATTTTGGCAGAAGTTCGCTCAGGCGTTGTGCGTAATCCAGTGCGGCAATCGGGTCATGCACGGAGCAGGGGCCGACAATCACCAGCAGACGCGGGTCGTCACCGGTTAAAATGCGTTCAATGCGGGTTCGTGATGTGGCGACATTCTTAGTAATTGCTGCTGTGGCCGGAAACTCGCCGGCCAGCGCAGACGGGGTGATCAGTTTGTCTATTGCCCGTGTGCGCAGTTCATCCGTTTTTTCCATAGATTAATGCTGTCTCTGAATTCGGTCAGTTGCTGTGTGAAACCACAGTGATACCGATCACAATAAACGAAAACGTGATGATTACAAGATACAATTGCAGAAAGTGGATCACCGGGGGAATGTGATCCACTTAACCGTTTCCGCTGTCAGAACATACGGCGGTTTAATCCCAGAGAATCGATGATTTTTGTCGATATCTCTTCCACCGAATAGTTGGTGGTGTTGAGGTAGCTGATTTTGTGTTTGCGGTACAGTGCTTCCACCTCTGCCAGTTCCATCCGGCACTGGCGGATTGACGCGTAGCGGCTGTTTTCACGGCGCTCTTCCCTGATAGCGGCAAGACGTTCAGGATCAATGGTCAGACCGAATAGTTTTTTATTATACGGTTTCAGGGCGGCAGGCAGCTGCAGATTGTCCATATCATCTGCGGTAAACGGATAGTTGGCGGCCTGGATACCGAACTGCATCGCCAGGTAGAGGCTGGTCGGGGTTTTACCGCAGCGGGAAACGCCGAGCAGAATCACCTGAGCCTGATCCATATTACGCAGGGAAACGCCGTCATCATGCGCCAGCGCGAAATCAATGGCGGCGATCCGGGCATCATACTGGCTCAGATTGCGTTTGGATAAACCATGCGTCCGGTTGAACATCGGCTGAGGTTCCATCTGAATCTCTTTCTGAATCGGTGCCACCAGGGTCTGGACGATGTCCTGGCAGCAGCCCTGACTGCCGGTAATGGCGTCACGCACGTCCTGACAGATAATGGAGTAGAACACCAGCGGGCGTAACCCGGTGGTTTCAAAAATGGTATCGATTTTTTGTCTGATTTCCAGCGCACGCTCTACGGTTGCCACGAAAGGCAGGGTGTAAGCGATAATATCAATAGGGAACTGTGACAATACAGCATGACCTAATACTTCCGCCGTAATTGCCGTTCCGTCAGAAATAAAGAAGACACTCCGTGTTTCTTTATTTTGTGTATCAGAAAATGAGCCGGTTGTGATAGACATGTTATTTATTTTCCTATGTTTTTTGCTGAATCGATAATCCGGAGCAACGGCACAAATAAATTAAAACATGATTATAAAGGATAAAAAAATATTGTAATCGGGTTGATCGATTCACCTGTCTATATTCTTACAAACATTGTGATAATCTGTTTCTGATGCTCAGCAGAGCCCGTATTTCCGATTTTACCTTCTTTTGAATGTTAAAAGGATTGCTTGCAATGTCCAACAATGGTCAAACCCCGTGTAATGTACTTTGGTATAACCAATTAGGTATGAATGACGTACCCCGTGTCGGTGGTAAAAATGCGTCTTTAGGTGAAATGATAACCAATCTTTCCGGATTAGGCGTGTCTGTTCCCAATGGTTTTGCCACCACGGCACAGGCCTTCAATGACTTTCTTGAGCAAAGTGGCGTCAACCAGCGTATTTATGAGCTGCTGGATAAAACGGATGTTGACGATGTCAACCAGCTGGCGAAAGCCGGTGCACAGATCCGCGGATGGGTAATTGATACCCCGTTCTCTGCGGAATTTGAGCAGGATATCCGTCAGGCGTATGAACAGCTGTCCGAAGGTGAGAAAGGCGCATCTTTTGCTGTGCGTTCTTCCGCAACGGCTGAGGATATGCCGGATGCCTCCTTCGCGGGACAGCAGGAAACCTTCTTAAACGTGCAGGGCATTGATGCGATTATGGTCGCCATCAAGCACGTATTTGCTTCATTATTTAATGACCGCGCGATTTCTTACCGCGTGCATCAGGGCTATGACCACCGTGGTGTTGCACTGTCTGCCGGTGTTCAGCGCATGGTGCGTTCTGACCTCGCGTCTTCCGGCGTGATGTTCACTATTGATACCGAGTCCGGTTTTGACCAGGTGGTCTTTATCACATCCGCTTACGGGCTGGGTGAGATGGTGGTGCAGGGTGCGGTAAACCCTGATGAGTTTTATGTCCACAAACCAACCCTGGCAAAAGGCCGTCCGGCCATTGTCCGCCGTACCATGGGTTCCAAGAAAATCCAGATGGTTTATGCGGATGACACCAGCCACGGCAAACAGGTGCGTATTGAGGATGTGGATGCAGAAAAATGCAAACGTTTCTCACTGACCGACAGTGAAGTGGAAGAACTGGCAAAACAGGCTGTTACCATTGAAAAACACTACGGTCGTCCGATGGATATCGAGTGGGCGAAAGACGGTAACAACGGCAAGCTGTATATCGTGCAGGCGCGTCCGGAAACCGTCCGTTCCAATCAGCAGGTGATGGAACGTTATCAGCTGAACGGTCAGAGCAATGTGCTGGTTGAAGGCCGTGCAATCGGTCACCGTATCGGTGCCGGTGTGGTCAAAGTTATCCATGACCTGAGCCAGATGGATCGTATTCAGCCGGGTGATGTGTTAGTCACTGATATGACTGACCCGGACTGGGAACCGATCATGAAGAAAGCCGCGGCGATTGTCACCAACCGTGGCGGTCGTACCTGTCACGCGGCAATCATTGCCCGTGAGCTGGGGATCCCGGCGGTTGTCGGCTGCGGCGATGCCACCGAACTCCTGAAAGAAGGTCAGGAAGTGACGGTTTCCTGTTCTGAAGGGGATACCGGTTACGTCTACGGCGGCAAACTGGATTTTGATATCCATTCTTCTGAAATCGATAAAATGCCGGAAGTGGGCACCAAAATCATGATGAACGTTGGTAACCCTGACCGTGCATTTGACTTTGCCTGCCTGCCGCATGAAGGTGTCGGTCTGGCGCGTCTGGAATTTATCATCAACCGTATGATTGGTGTACACCCGCGCGCACTGCTGGAATTTGATCAGCAGACCCCGGAATTACAGGCGGAAATCCGCAGCATGATGCAGGGCTATGATGATCCGGTGGAATTCTATATCGGTCGCCTGGTTGAAGGAATTGCCACGATTGCCGCGGCGTTCTATCCGAAGAAAGTGATTGTCCGTCTGTCTGACTTTAAATCCAACGAATATGCCAACCTGGTTGGCGGGGATATCTACGAACCACATGAAGAAAACCCGATGCTGGGCTTCCGTGGTGCCGGTCGTTATGTGCATGATGATTTCCGCGACTGTTTCGCGCTGGAATGTGAAGCAGTGAAACGTGTGCGTAATGATATGGATCTGACTAACGTCGAAGTGATGATTCCGTTTGTCCGTACAGTGGCACAGGCAGAAGCGGTGGTGAATGAACTGGCGGCTCATGGTCTGAAACGCGGCGAAAATGGCCTGCGCCTGATTATGATGTGTGAAATCCCGTCAAACGCACTGCTGGCTGACCAGTTCCTCGAGTATTTCGACGGCTTCTCTATCGGCTCCAACGACATGACACAGCTGACGCTGGGTCTGGATCGTGACTCCGGTGTGGTTTCCACGCTGTTTGATGAGCGCAACGATGCGGTGAAAGCACTGTTGTCGATGGCGATCAGCGCGGCGAAAGCACGTAACAAATATGTGGGAATATGTGGTCAGGGACCATCCGACCACCAGGATTTTGCGGCCTGGCTTATGGAGCAGGGAATCGACAGTGTTTCGCTTAATCCGGATACTGTAGTGAAAACCTGGATTTCATTAGCAGAAAATCACTGATTCAGTCATTTAAAATGATTAAAAGCCCGGATTATTTCGGGCTTTTTTTTGGTATTCGATGTTAGAATATCCGTCAGCACTTAAGGCAAATCAAAATAAAACCAAATCAGATATCCTGAATTACAGGCAAAAAAAAAGCCTATCATGGGCTGACAGGCAAAGACTACACACAGCAATATTTGTATTCGGAAGGTATCATTGTAATGAATAACAATACCTTTTAATTCGTTACTTGATGGCGGATATATTAAAATAATTAAGATATGCCTGCATTAAGAATTGTCTCAATATATATATTTACTGATTGTTAGATAAGTGAAATATATTCAGAACCTCTGTCCGTAACGGGAATAAGTCCGGTATATTTTTCTCAATGTATATTAATATTTCAAATTATTAATGCTATTTATGAACCATAATTGAATAATTAATTAAATATATCAGAGGTGCGTTCCGGCACCTCTGATTAAAAACTTATTCTTTTTCCGAGAGTTGTTCTTCCATATAAGCACGAACTTCCGTCAGGTCATCTGACGGCTTTGGCACATCATTCATCCATGCCTTCAGCAGTGTGTAAGAAACGGCCAGCACGACAGGACCGATAAAGAGTCCGATCATGCCGAGTGATAACATCCCGCCGATAACACCCGTCAGAATCAGAACCATCGGTAAATCTGCCCCCATTTTGATGAGATACGGACGCAGAATGCCATCCATGGTGGCAACTATACCGGCCCAGACAATCATCACCACAGCCCAGGTGGTATCTCCTGTCCAGAACAGATAAATAATGGATGGGATCATAATCAGCAGCGGGCCGAGTTGTGCCACACAGCAGATAAAAATAAGCACGGTCAGAATCGCGGCAAACGGCACGCCGGCCAGCCCCAGACCCAGTCCGCCGATAATCGCCTGGGTTAATGCGGTAACCACAACCCCCAGCGCCACAGCGCGTACAGACATGGCTGCCAGCAATACTGCGGCGTCACCGCGCATTCCGGCCAGACGCAGGGCGAAATGACGGAAGCCGCGCATCGTTTCTTCGCCCTGAAGGTAGAGCAGGGCACTGAACAGCAGCATAATCGCCAGGTGGAACAGGAATTTACCGGCACTCAGTAACTGTGTCAGGAACCAGGCCGCGCCCTGTCCGAGGTAAGGCTGGATTTTTGCCATCATGGCGTTACCGCCGCTGGCGACCAGGGTTGTCCAGCTGGCAAACAGTTTCGGCCCGATAACCGGGATTGAGTCAAGCCAGTACAGCTCCGGCAGTGTCAGCTGCCCCGGAGATTTGACCCAGCGCATCAGCGGTTCACTGTTTTCGACGATACTGTTGATAAGCAAAGCCAGCGGAAAGACAAACAACAGAATAATCAGCATGACCATAATGGATGCGGCTATCCAGCGGCTGTTACGGACACGGCGGCGGATAGCGGTATAAACCGGCCAGGTGGCAATGACTATCATACCTGCCCAGACGAAGCCCGGAAGAAACGGACTTAATACCCAAAAACTAATGACAATGAGAATTGATATCGCTCCGACGGCGAATATTAGTTTAGGTAAATCATAACCCGGTTGCGATTTTTCCACGGATAAGTTTCCCTTTGTAAATAAATTAACTGGTTGTTCCCGATAAAGGAGCGCGAATATTGCGTTATTTTATTGCAGGCGCAAAATGAATACATTGTGTGTTAAGGTGAATATTCTCGCATGAATCATGCATCAGAATGAAGAGTTAACCACATAATTATATTGTCAGATTTGCAATGTGACCATTTATGATAAAAGAGCCGCAGATAATGATCCCACGATTAACGCAATCCCCACAGGTAAGCCCGGCGGTTGAACGTTATATTCACGCCCTCAATGAAAGCGGATTTACCGGCGATACCACCACCCGCTATGGCGACCGGCTGACACTCGCGACCGATAACAGTATTTATCAGCTTCTGCCGCAGGCAATCGTTTTCCCGCGTTCAACCGCCGATGTGATTCTGGTGATGCGCCTCGCCGCACAGGATGAATTCCGGTCGGTTACTTTTACTCCGCGCGGCGGCGGTACGGGCACTAATGGTCAGTCGCTGAATAACGGGGTGGTGATCGATTTATCCCGCTATATGAACCGCATCCTGGAAATTAACCCGGAGCAGGGCTGGGTGCGGGCGGAAGCGGGCGTGATTAAAGATCAGCTCAATGCATATCTGAAACCGTACGGCTATTTTTTCGCACCGGAGTTATCCACCTCCAACCGCGCCACGCTGGGCGGGATGGTTAACACTGACGCTTCCGGTCAGGGCTCACTGGTATACGGCAAAACGTCTGATCATGTGCTGGGGCTGCGCTCGGTATTGCTTAACGGTGATTTGCTGGATACCGCACCACTGCCGGTCAGTGAGGCGCGGCGCTGTGCACAGGAGGAAAGTGCAGCCGGGGAACTTTACCGCACCACACTGGAGAGCTGTGAAACTCACCGGCAAACCATCCTGGACAGCTTTCCGAAACTTAACCGTTTTCTGACCGGTTATGATCTGCGCCATGTCTTCAGTGATGATATGCAGACCTTTGATCTGACCCGTCTCCTGGCAGGCTCGGAAGGCACACTGGCGGTGATCACTGAGGCAAAACTCAACATCACGCCGATCCCGGAAGTGCGCCGCCTGGTGAATGTCAAATATGATGCATTTGATTCCGCACTGCGCAATGCACCGTTTATGGTGGCGGCTCAGGCGCTGTCAGTGGAAACCGTGGATTCAAAAGTGCTGAATCTGGCGCGGGAAGATATCGTCTGGCATTCCGTCAGTGAACTGATCACGGATGTGCCGGATAAAACCCTGTCGGGATTAAATATCGTTGAATTTTGCGGGGATGATGAAGCGCTTATCGACGGACAGGTTGCGTCATTGTGTGAACGCCTGGATTCATTGATGGCAAATAATGAGGCGGGTGTGATTGGCTATCAGGTTTGCCGTGAACTGAGTGGTATTGAGCGTATTTATGCAATGCGCAAAAAAGCGGTGGGCTTGCTCGGTAACAGTAAAGGGGCGGCAAAACCGATCCCGTTTGTCGAAGATACCTGTGTGCCGCCGGAACATCTGGCGGATTACATCACTGAGTTCCGCGCGCTGCTGGACAGCCATCATCTGGAATACGGCATGTTCGGTCATGTGGATGCGGGCGTATTGCATGTGCGTCCGGCGCTGGACATGTGCTCACCGGAACAGGAAATGCTGATGAAGCAGATTTCCGATGATATCGTTGCGCTGACTGCCAAATACGGCGGACTGCTGTGGGGTGAGCACGGTAAAGGATTCCGGGCGCAGTACAGTGAGGCTTTTTTCGGTGACACGCTGTATCGCGAACTGCGCCGTATCAAAGGGGCATTTGACCCGGAAAACCGGCTCAATCCCGGCAAAATTTGTGCGCCGTTAACCAGTGATGCACCGATGATGCAGGTGGATGCAGTTAAGCGCGGTACGTATGACAGAACGATCCCCGTTGAGGTCAGAAATACCTTTTCCGGTGCGATGAACTGTAACGGCAACGGCCTGTGTTTTAATTTTGATGTCAAAAGCCCGATGTGCCCGTCAATGAAAGTGACACAATCGCGCTTTCATTCACCGAAAGGCCGCGCCGGACTGGTGAGAGAGTGGCTGCGGCTGCTGGCGGAGCAGGGTACGGACCCGGCATTATTATCACAGGCAGTACCGCAGAGCCGGATCTCTCTGCGTGGTTTGATTGAGAAAATCGGCAATACACGGCGGGCATCACGCGGAGAATATGATTTCTCCCATGAAGTGAAGGAATCGATGTCCGGTTGTCTGGCCTGTAAAGCCTGTTCAACACAATGCCCGATCAAAATTGATGTGCCGGAATTCCGCGCCCGGTTTCTGGCGTTGTATCACGGACGCTATCTGCGCCCGCTGCGCGACCATCTGGTGGCGAATGTGGAAGCCGGTGCGCCGCTGATGGCGAAAGCACCGCAGGTGTTTAACTTTTTCCTGAAACAGCCGTGGGTGCAGAAACTCAGTGAAAAAACGGTGGGTATGACGGATTTGCCGCTGCTGTCGTCACCCTCACTGAAACAGCAGCTGGCGGGGAGCAATGCGGTCTCCGTCACCCTGGAAATGCTGGAAAGCATGAGTGCGGAGCAGCGTCGGGCCGGACGTTATCTCTTTATTGTTCAGGATCCGTTCACCAGCTATTTTGACGCAAAAGTGGTGGCCGATTTTGCCGCGCTGGCGGAAAAGCTTGGTTTTCAGCCGGTGCTGCTGCCGTTCAGCCCGAACGGAAAAGCGCAGCATATTAAAGGTTTTCTTTCCCGGTTTGCCCGCACGGCAAACAAAACAGCAGATTTCCTCAACCGGGTGGCGCGGCTCGGCTGCCCGATGGCGGGTGTCGATCCGGCACTGGTGCTCTGTTACCGCGATGAATACAAAACCGTTCTGCCACCGGAGAAACAACAGTTCCGCGTGATGTTAGTCCATGAATTTCTGATGGAATATATGGATTTATTACCGGTGAAAGATGTCAGTGAGGATACTCCCCCCTGGTATCTGTTCAGCCACTGTACCGAGTCCACCGCACTGCCGGACAGTGTAAAAATCTGGCAGAAATTGTTCCGCCGTTTTGGTGCAACACTGCAATCGGTCAGTACCGGCTGTTGCGGTATGGCGGGGACTTACGGTCATGAGATGCCGAATCTGGTGCGTTCGAAAGGGATTTATCAGCTTTCCTGGGCGCAGCCGTACCAGTCGCTGCCGTCAGAACGCTGCCTGACCACCGGGTACTCCTGCCGCAGCCAGGTAAAGCGGATGGAAGGTAACGTGATGCTGCACCCGTTGCAGGCGCTGCTGACACTGGTATCCTGATAGCGGGATAAAACACGACGCGGAGAGCTTATTAATGATATGGAAACGACCTGCAACACCGGCAGAACTGAATCGCATCTCGGAAGGGAATATGCTCAGCCACCTGGGCATTGTCTTCACGGCAGTGGAGCCGGAACAGTTGATCGCGGTGATGCCGGTCGATGACCGGACCAAACAGCCGCACGGCCTGCTGCACGGCGGGGCATCGGTGGTACTGGCGGAAAGCCTCGGCTCGGTAGCCGGATATCTGTGCAGTGAAGGGGATGAAACCGTGGTCGGTGTTGAGATTAATGCTAACCATGTCCGTGCGGTGCGCAGTGGTGTTGTTACCGGTTATTGTAAGGCGGTACACCTCGGGCGCAATCAGCAGGTCTGGTCTATTGAGATTTTTGATGAACAGCAGCGGTTATGCTGTATTTCCCGTCTGACCACTGCGATTCTGCGTGGGTCAAAAAAATAACATCTGAGCAACATATCAGCCGGTATTACGTGAATTCTGCCCGGGATTTCCGTGTACCGGCACTTCTTTGCAAAAGTCGTATTTATAATATTCCTTTTGTGCCATTGATACTGTACTGACCGGTACGATAATAAGCATTTATCATTGATAAATAATCTCTTTTACAAACAATGAATTAATTCACTTTTCGCTCAAAAACGATAACGCTTGCCTGATACGCTTGTCTATTATTTAAGCAATAATCGGAATATCCTTTCAAAGCAAGTGGTTGAAGTGAGAAATATTATCATTAACATGGTGTTTACGGAGAGCTCCCGTCGAATTTTATGAGGTCAATAATGACAACACACAGCACCAACCCGGTGGAAACCTTTTCACTGAATGACAACGACTGGACAGGGATCACACTGACAGCGGCTGCTGCAAAACAGATTGTGACTCTGATGAAAAACACCCCGGACAGTATCGGGCTTTGCCTGAGTGTCAAACAATCCGGTTGTGCCGGGTTTGGTTATGTTTTTGAAATGATTAATCAGGCGGATGCAGAGGATATGTTGTTTGAGCGCGACGGCGCCCGGCTGTATGTTCCGCGCAAAGCCATGCCGTTTATCGATGGCACAGAAGTGGATTTTGTCCGTGAAGGACTGAATCAGATATTTAAATTTAATAATCCGAAAGCTCAGCATGCCTGCGGGTGTGGTGAAAGCTTCGGGGTTTAAGAGCGAAGCCATATTATGTCTCAGAGCAATGCAGAGATTGGTGAAGACGTCCAAACCTGGCTGAATGACGGACGCTATAAAGAGGGCTTCTTCACTAACGTCGCCACCGATGAACTGGCGAAAGGGATCAATGAAAATGTGATCCGCGCCATTTCCGCCAAACGAAATGAACCGGAGTGGATGCTCAATTTCCGGCTGGAGGCTTTTCAGCACTGGCTGGGGATGGAAGAGCCGCACTGGCTGAAGGCGAAGTATCCGCAGCTGGATTATCAGGATTACAGCTATTACTCCGCGCCGTCATGCGGCTCGTGTGATGATACCTGCGGCTCACAGCCGGGGGCGGTGCAAAGCCCGGCAGGCAGTTTCCTGACCAGTGAAGTGGAAGAAGCTTTTGAAAAGCTCGGTGTGCCGGTCCGTGAGGGGCAGGCGGTGGCGGTGGATGCGATTTTTGACTCCGTTTCCGTCTCAACCACTTACCGTGATGAGCTGAAGAAACACGGCGTGATTTTCTGCTCGTTCGGGGAAGCGATTCACGACTATCCGGAACTGGTGCAGAAATACCTCGGTACCGTGGTATCCAATCACGATAACTTTTTTGCCGCGCTTAACTCAGCGGTTGCCTCCGACGGCACCTTTGTCTATGTCCCGAAAGGGGTGCGCTGCCCGATGGAGTTATCCACTTATTTCCGCATTAACGCAGCCAAAACCGGTCAGTTTGAACGTACCATTCTGATTGCGGATGAGGGCAGTTACGTCAGCTATATTGAAGGTTGCTCCGCACCGGTGCGTGACACTTATCAGCTGCATGCGGCGGTTGTGGAAGTGATCATCCATAAGGATGCGGAAGTGAAGTATTCCACTGTTCAGAACTGGTTCTCCGGCGGTGACAGTGAAGGCGGGATCCTCAACTTTGTCACCAAACGGGCACTGTGTGAGGGCGAAAATTCCAAAATGTCATGGACACAGTCTGAAACCGGCTCGGCTATCACCTGGAAATACCCGAGTGTGATCCTCAAAGGGGATAATTCGGTCGGTGAATTCTTCTCTGTTGCCCTGACCAACGGCACACAGCAGGCGGACACCGGCACGAAGATGATCCACATCGGCCGCAATACCAAATCCACCATTATCTCGAAAGGGATTTCCGCCGGGAAAAGCCAGAACAGCTACCGGGGATTGGTGAAGGTGCTGCCGGGCGCGGAAAATGCCCGTAACTTTACCCAGTGTGACTCGATGCTGATCGGCACAGAGTGCGGCGCGCACACGTTCCCGTATGTGGAAGTAATGAATAACAGTGCGCAACTGGAACATGAGGCCACCACTTCGCGTATCGGTGAAGACCAGCTGTTTTACTGCTTACAGCGCGGGATCAGCGAAGATGATGCCATCTCAATGATTGTTAATGGTTTTTGTAAAGATGTGTTCTCTGAATTGCCGCTGGAATTTGCCGTTGAAGCGCAAAAACTGCTGGCGATAAGCCTGGAACACAGTGTCGGTTAATACATCAGAATCAGCGCCTGCGGGATAACCGGCAGGACGGAGTAGTACATTATGTTAAGCGTAAACGATTTGCATGTCAGCGTGGAAGGTAACGAAATCCTCAAAGGGTTATCACTGGATGTGAAACCGGGGGAAATCCACGCCATTATGGGGCCGAATGGCTCCGGTAAAAGTACCCTGTCTGCCACATTGGCCGGGCGGGAAGAGTATGAAATTGACAGCGGAACCGTTACTTTTAAAGGTAAAAACCTGCTGGAACTGGCACCGGAAGACCGTGCCGGTGAAGGGATTTTCCTTGCCTTTCAGTATCCGGTGGAAATTCCCGGGGTAAGTAACCAGTTCTTCCTGCAAACTGCAGTTAATGCGGTGCGCGAATATCGTGGTAAAGAAGCGCTGGATCGCTTTGATTTCGCCGATTTTATCGAAGATAAAATTGAGCTGCTGAATATGCCGCAGGATCTGCTGACACGTGCGGTGAACGTCGGGTTCTCCGGCGGTGAGAAAAAGCGTAACGATATCCTGCAGATGGCTGCCCTTGAGCCATCGCTCTGTATTCTCGATGAAACGGATTCCGGGCTGGATATTGATGCCCTGAAAACCGTGGCTAACGGCGTAAATCAGCTGCGCAGTCCGGATCGCGCCTTTATTATTGTCACTCACTATCAGCGCATCCTGGATTATGTGAAGCCGGATTTTGTTCATGTGCTGTATCAGGGCAAAATCATCAAATCCGGTGATTTCTCACTGGCGAAAAAACTGGAGGAGCAGGGATATGGCTGGCTTATTGACCAACAGTGAACGTGCGCTGAAACGCCGTGAGGTCAGTGAGCGCAATACAGCGGCAATGGGCCGGATAGCGCAGCTTATCGCGCAGCATCCGCTCTCCGGATACGCCGCACAGCACTGGCAGCAGGCACAGAAAACCGGGTTCCCGGCATTTCATCAGGAAGACTGGCACTATACGTCACTGACACCATTGCTGGAGGCAGATTATCAGGATAAGACCGGCACACTGAATGCGTTACCGGAGGCTGTGCTGACTTCACTGAATGCCTGCCGCGTGGTGCTGGTGGATGGCGTGTTTGCCTCGCAGTGGAGTGATACGGATTTTGGTGTGTTTGAGTTGTCAGTGGCAGACAGCCACAGTGAATTTCCGGCACCGGTTAACGGCGAGATTTTCCTGCACCTGACTGAAAGCCTGGCGCAAACACCGTTAATGATCCGCGTGAAAGCAGGCGCACAGGCGGAAAAACCCCTGTATATCGTCAATATTTCAACGGCACATCATGATGCCCTGAATATGCGCCACAGCCGTTATCACCTCGATATCGGCGCGAATGCGTCA
>JAEMTY010000153.1:0-42456 GCA_020423425.1 Chrysopa pallens
ACATTTCACTTTTTTAACTTATTTTTTTAAGAAAGTTCTTTTTACAAAGATTATTCTTGAATAAAAAATTTCTGTTAGGTAATTTTTTTACAAATCTAACTATGCATAATGAAAAATTATTTTTCAAATAAAATTTTAATTTTATTTGTATATTAAATCCAAATAAGCTTTATAAAATATACTGAATTCCAAAAAAATGAAGTTAGCGCTCATTTAATCTAGTATCTAAATCTTCTTAAAAGTAGCCTATACATTAATCGGGCTTTCCAAATGGTATAACTTTTATTTTACTACGTTTTAACAACATATCGTAGATTGCGATACGGTTAATTAAAGTGCAGATATTTCATTTGGAACCCCTGATAGTTATGCCCAGAGTGCATCAGTGAGATCATAACAGCTTGTATGCCCACCTATCTCGAGCAATTGCAAAATTTTAAATCACCTTTTTTCAGTGACACGAATCTTTTTTTTTTCTGGCTTCAGCTACTTCAGCCATATAGCCATTAACCAAAGGGGATTATTATTTTTATACAACAACAGTACTGCTAAGTGGATACCCATCCAACTACTGACTATGACTGATGTTGCTTAAAGGTTTGTAATTACGTTACGTTAGTCCGGGATCTGCCACGAATCTTTCACATCAAAATTTCCATCGGTAAGAAACCAAATAGTAAACAGTGCAGATTTGCCTACATTTTTGTGATACATTATAGCCTTTTCTGATTCTGATAGAGAACCTAACAAAATATAGACTCCTTTAGCTTAAATATAACTGCCATACCGCCTTTTAAACACACCTAATATTTCATATATAAGACGGAATTGTATAAATTCAAGAGAATTTACAAATAAACCTGCCATTGTACTCTATACTCTCTGAAGTTAAATAGAATAAAGCCTACCAAACATAAACAATATTACTTATAAAGAGATAGGTAGTCGTAGACACACTAAGATAGATGATGTTCGTACAATAAATATATAGGTAGGTATTTTTAAAGGTAACTATTATAAATATCAAAAAAAAATCACTTTTGATCCTAGACAAAACTTTACGTCTATATACAGACAGTGTTTGATGCTAGAGCGATGCTCCACACCCACAATGGTGATTGTGTATCAAACAAAAGACATTTCCCTTTGGTTATTTATAATACTTAAAAGAAAAACATGTAACTTGTTTGTAAAAAATAGAATCGACTTCAAGAAAACGTTAAAAAGAAAACGATAATTCGAAATTTAAATATTTTCCACATGATCAAATACTATTCGAATCCGTTGCCAACCAATCAAATTATAAGATGAGAAATAATTAGCCGACTTCGAAAGATAATTGGTCACAAGAAAATTATTTAATTGGATTCGTTTGCAAGGAGAAAACTTATGTACTCTCATTTTATGTCAGAGTATATTCATTTTAGTCCAAAATTTGTAACGTTACATAATATTGACCGCACAAACAAATGTTCATACAAACACCTAATTAGTCCATATCCGGTTGTCCGTCCGTTCAACTTAAAAACAAGAAGAGATAGTGAGCGGAAATTTTGGTGACATATTCTAAACATAAAAAGTAAGTTCTTCAATGCGCAAAATCTGTCCATTGGGTCCAATGGATCCTTGACCCTTTAAAATATAGTAAAAAAGTTTGAGTTCTCCACAATTTTAGACAAATTTGGCTAATAAATATTATAATTATACATGCATAGACTGGATATTTATAGTATTTAATGAGTGCTATATTAAAAATAGTGCAAAACAATTAAACTACAATCATATGGTCGAGTATCTAAACAATTAACTTTATTCGTATCTTCATTTATTCGAATAGAAAATATGTATATAGAGGATGCATAACCTATTTTGAATAATGTGAAGTGGAAAAAAGAGGAATTCATTTACTATATGTATATATCATTGAAATCACCTATTTACACATGTAGTTTTTTTTTTTTTCCAAAATTATAATTAATAGACCTGTGTTCTTCTAATTTTTAATTATTACTAAAAAAAAAACAATAGTAATAATAATAAAAAGTATTATTTATTAAACAATATTTTCCTATGTATTAATTTGATTCAATATATTTTATTAGTTTTATTTTACTCATATTTATTTATATAATTTTTTTACTACAATTTTTACTATAAATTTCAACAAGCAAGTTTCTAACCGCATTAATTGTTTAAATATGCATATGCTTCAGTATCCATAGGTATTTGAATTGATTACAATTATTAACATTCTTAAAATATACAAAATCCGTACGAATAATATGTGTATATGAAAAATGTACACTATATATACACTAAGATTAAAAAAGAGGATGGGATTATATTTTTATACTCAACAATGAATCAGAGTATCTTAATTTAAGTCGAAAGTTTGTAACGCTAAGAAATATTGACGGTACAAATAAAATTTTGATAGTCCATTTCTGAATGTCCGTCCGTCCGTTATCACGGTAACTCAAAAACAAAAAGAGATAATGAGCTGAAATTTTCTCTTTATTTTTAACATAAAAACTTCGTGATTGAGTTAAATCGGTCTATTGGGTCCAATGGATCCTTCACCCAACTTTTATCTATAAAAGATTGAAGAAAAATTTAAATACAAAAAATGTATAATTTCTTTATAACAATTACAATAGATATTATATACAAGTATATATAACTGAATAGACTGGATATTTATAGTATTTAATGCTAATTAAAAATAGTTCAAACAATGATATTCAATCATATGTCGAATATCTAAACAATTAACTCTCTTTGCGCCTATCAAAATTTGGGTGCCAGTATTTTTAATTAAATTATTTTTAATAAGGGTAGCTGACAGTTAAAAATAATAAATATTTAAGTAGAGTGAAAAAGAGTTAGCGCGTAACATCATTTATCAGACGAGAATAGCCGGTAACTGGAAGTATTTTCCACCAAGAGAGGCAGTAACTGCATTCTTCTATCATACTTATTCATACTCAATCCGTTATGCGCAAGCTTTGCAACTGTATTGGCGAATTGGGCAAGTGAAGTAGAATAAGTGGGACATACGCATAGCTTTTCAAATTACGGAGACAGAAGTATATAGGTCTGAACCGTTGGGTCGTCATCCTTTTCCAGATCCCAAATAGCAATATAGGAGTATTAAATATATGGATTTGATTCAATGATGCATAGTACGTGAAAGGGACTTCTTAATCGGTTGATGCGCTTCATGTGTCTAAAATTGTATAGCAAATTATTGAACAATTGCAAAAAATGACATTGTAGTTATTAGGTTAAAGCATTGTAAGTATGATTGAAGAAATTGAATTGAATTCAGAGTTATAATATATCATTTAATAGATAAACTAGTATTTCGTAACCATAGAAACGAATGAAAACATTTTGGATGCACGATGCCCATAACTATAAATAGAAAAAAATGTTGAATACTTTTAAAGATGTAATAAAAATGCGTGAAATAGTATAACCATCTATTCTTAAAAACTTCAAATATAAAAAGTTTTTGATCACAGCGGGTTGTCAGACTGACAGGTATAAAATGAAAAGGTAAGTACAGCTATTCTTTTAAGACCATTGGTAGGTAGATATCCGAATAATAAAGATGTTTAGAAGAGTTATTCAGTAATTTATTATTTACTAGCCGTTATCCAAATGCATCGCCCAAAAATTTCAACTTTCTTTAAAAATAGTACCTACTCACGCTGTCTCTCTTGCTATCTCTCTCGAGTTGTAACGTCGCTCTTGTTATACTCGACATATAGAATATATCTTTTAGTCTAACGTTTAGCTTACGCGTTATGTTTTTCATACATTTTCGTACATACTTTATCAAATGGTTTTGGTAACAGACGCGAAAAACAGCCATTTGAAACGAATATTTTTATCGTCCTTCATGACAAAAAAAAAGGCATAGCTCGGCAAACATAAATATATTATTCATAAATTGAAGGTACAAACCATGCTTAAAAATTTTTATTTTCGAAGAATCACGTTTATATTATTTATACTATATTTTGCATATATTTATACAACTTGTAACAATTAGTGTCATCTATTAGGATTAATTTAAACTATCAATTCATGTCGACAACGTTCAGTTCTACATCTCTTCTTTTATCTGGTCATGCATTCTTCTTTTTGATTTATTGTACAACCGTACTTGCATTTTCAACAGTTCACGAAGCAATTTGACATAAACGTAAAAGTTTTTACCAAAAATGACACATTTATAAAAAACAAAGACAAACTATGTGAAAATTTTAGAACCCATCAACGGCATCAAGCAGATCGAAACGACATCTGTAGGCAATAACTTTCATGTACTTTGCAATGTAAAAGGATATATAATAATTAATTAATTCACAGCTTTTTTGATAGTATTTATATTTTATTGAAAAATAATAAAAAGAAAGAAATATTTTTCTATGACAGATATGAACAGCTTACTTGCCTAATATTATAGAATTGCACAAATTCTATAATATTAATTAATAATCGATAATTAATGGTTTAAAACTTTTGATTAATTAACGTTCGTCCTTTATAAACTGACGAGAATATTGTTGTAATATATCCGTTACCCTGTCTTCTTCGAATGCTTTGCCTTCAACAAAATTATATTATCGCTACGTCTTGTATGCATGGTGTTTTGTCAAATATATATTATAACAAATATTAAAATTATATCCAAACATAATAGGGCCTTTATATAAATATTTAATTGCCATTTTCAACACAGATAATTATTAAATTATATAATGATTTAATAAGTACTATCTGTCGGTTTGATGGTACTAATTCATTTTCTAGACAGCTTAAAACTTTTACTTTTTGTTGAAAACTTAAAATTTGCATTTATTTCTACCAGCTTACAACAGCTACAATTTACATGCATTTTAATAGGATTTATATCACAATTTTTTATTTGTTCTTTATTCGTAACTTATAATGAAAAGCTTATTTTGATAAAATTCGGCCTTGAGACCTCAATTTGATCGAAAAATTTTTCAACATAAAGATATTTTTTTATTTGCTTTTAATATCGTTGGTTATTTAAAAAAAAAAATAAAATAAAATAAAACAAACGAAATTGCCCCGGAAAAAATTTTCTACAGACCATTTTTGTTCAAAAAATAAATTGAAATTTTTGTTATAGCCCAATTGTTTTTGCTATTAAATAATTAATATACCTATACCATAGGTTATGTAATAAAAGTTTTATGACTGGGGTACATGAATAATTCTTATTAACCTGAGTCCAGACCTCTGAAATTATCCAATTTAGCCCGCATACATGTTACTTCTAGCTGGCGTTTTCGAGCATCATCTTACTTTATAAGATTTATGAATCAAATTTATATCAAAAGAAATGTTTCGACGAGTAGAAAAAAATTGTCTATGTTCGACCAACTTCAGTTGCCCTGCTAACATGTGACGCCCTTTATTTAAAAAAAAATATTCTATATAGGTTTGCCTTTTATTTTCTAGGTAATCATTTTTATGAGGCCAGACGATTTGCCTAGTGTTTGTATTGCTTTTGTAATTGCAAAGCCAAAAACTATTATGATTTAATTGGCATACAGTAAAAATCACAAAATGGCTTGAATGGCGAAGTATTTTGAAAATATTTATTTCAGTATTGCGGACAAATAATATAAAAAAGTGTGTATATTAAAGACGTTACTGGCGATGCAGTAGTATAAAATAAATACTAAGAATATTTATTTCCATTTATAAAAGCTAAATAATTATAAAAATTGTATAATTGTTTCGATACAGTAATATACTTATTTGAAACATATAATAACCCAATAAATAAGCCGCTTCGATTTTAAAAATTATTGTTTGTACGCCCCCACTAACATTTTCCCTCACTTTGAAAATTGAGAAAATTCAGATAATTTTCTTACCTTAAATTGAAATAGTGACAAAAAAATTTAAAAATTACAAATTTTACCATGAAAATCGTGTCTTAAGTCTTTTAGAGTCACGAATCTGTCGTCAAACTGTAGTTAAGGATTGTTTCAAACCTAATAACCCCCCCCCTAGAAGTAACAGGCAATTTTATAATTCATAATTTCAGCTTATCTCAATTATCTCTCCGTGTCCGAATCAAAGTTGTTTGAAAAAAAAAACCCCGAAAGACGATTTCCGAAGTAAATTTTTGAATTAAAAAAATTATTAATTATCTCTATTAGTTCTAGGGGTGGTTTTAAAGGAGTTGCGACCATTCTCAATTGCTTTTGACTCAGATTCGTGACAATTGCCGAGGTGAAATTTAGAATTTGGATATTTATAGTATTTTATGAATTCTAATTAAAAATATTACAAACAATGAAATGCAGTTATATGTGGAGAATCTAAACAATTCACTCTGTTGTTATCTTCACTTGCTGAAAATAAGATAAATCGAATATAAAAAATTATGAAAACTTTCTAGTAACCATTGACTGTGAGAAATTCTTTTGATCTACTATTGCAGGAAAATTTGCATTCGCAAAAACACATTTCATATAACTAAGAAAAAAGAAATATCGTTGAAATAATTTCCATACTGTTTGAAGTGCAGTAAGCTACGGAACGTCAATTTAGCTAATAGTTTTAATGATATTTTTTTATTTATTAACTCAATTGAATAAAAACAATTCAGTTTCAGAAGTTTTTAAAATATTTTAGATGTATAGAAATGTTGTTTTAGAATAGTCAGAGTGTGACAAACAAGTAGTTTTAAAAATTTTTTAACGTATTTTATTGGTTTTTTTTTTTTTTTAAAGTGCATTTATTTTATTACAAAAGGTAATTCTATCAATTATAAAAAATGGGTATAATATAAAAATTATATTTTCAAAAATTTGCCTTTCTAGTAGCATATTTTTGTTAAAACTGACTTTCTGATAATTCCAAATTAATTTCAAACTTTTAATTTTACGAAAAATAGTCCAATATAAATTTTAATATTCTGGATATTATGCAAAAACTAATTGTAAAAAGTCCAATTGACACTGAATCACAAGATTCATTTAATATTTCAGCAATATTACTCGAATGAAATTAATTAAAATTAATGCATACAATTTTAGTCAACGACGCGATTTTAGCCGATAAAAGAACTCATTTTGATTATATCTCTAATTTTTTGGGGATTTATCACGGCTTTTCATTTAAACAAAATCTTTTAAATATCTAAAACACATAAATCGACAATATCATTATTTTTAAACTTATATTGAAAAAATTTTCAAATCAAATGAATAATTTGGAAGCTGTTTGCAATAGGGTTCATATTATGATAACGTTTTGAGGAAAATACAACATTTTTTAAGAATCGTTGATGGTTAGCCTCTGGTGACCCAGAAAGCATACTGGTAAATAATAAAGAAAAGTAAACCATGTAATAAATCCTGTAATAAATGAGATACAACAGAAGGGTGGGACCAAATTAAGTCATAATTTCAATATGTCAACATTTTGTTAGTGAGAAAAAAGAAATTGATTCTTGTTAAACGAATAGTTTATTTAAGGTTATAAAAGCAGCCCTTCCCGGTTTTGTAGAGCTTTAACTTTACTATACGGCTTTTGTATCACCTGAGTTGATTTTATATTAAATAAAACGCACCCTTCAAAGATTTTCCAAACAAAATCAATCAATAACCTTTTAATTCCGCATTAAATATTACCTATAAATTTAATATTATTAATAAACCTCGTGAATTTCAAAAAATCGTGAGTATTAAGAATTATTTAAATTCCACACAGTTTAATTTTCTTCAATAATTTTCTGAGTAAATCCAAGTAGTAAGCCGCATCTTAAAGATACATACTCAATGAGACGCTTTATGTGAAATTTATATTATAAATAAAGCAATATTCCATAGATATTTGAAATTCTTATTGAAAAAACCAATACTGGCATATTAAGTTTCGGCAGCCATCCTTTTATGATGAGTGCAGGGTACAATACCAATTTTGAAGTAACTTCTTTTAAAAACTCATCAAACTCAACTAAATTTCGAGGTAAGCACATGGTAAAGTGTTCTAAAGGGTAATACACGGTAACTAATTTGAGTGTACCAATTGCATTCGATACGTTTAAGGTATATTAGCTGTTTGAATATTAACCTACGCAAGTGAAATCATTAATCATTATCCTGAATCTACGAACAGCAAAAATTTGAAATAAGATCAATTTCATCACGATTTTAGTAAGAAGTCTTCCATGAATTGAGGAGTTTTTGCGAGGACGTTATCTTCATAAACCACAGCTGTAATTAACATAAAAAATTGTGCTTCTAACAAGTTATTGACTTAAATTACATGTAATATGAATTGCATTTCTGTCAACATACTCAAGCAAATCTTTTGAAATTCTACACAGTTAAATTTCCTGCAAAAAATTATTATATTTAAATACGCCTTAAAATGTATTTTAACACCAACAAATTAAATACTCCTTATACCCACAAAAGACTAATGGAAACCTTCTTCATTAAATTAAGCTTATCCTTTAAAATATTTTCTTGACCTAATTTCAAATACTCCTCCTCTATTTGAATTCGAGAATTTAATACAAATTCACTTCAAGTCATTTTATTTTCAATTTGTTCTTAGAACAATGGATGACAGAAAAATTGTGGCATTGCCGATAATTGATGACGCTATAAAAGATATAAATATTACTCCGCACATGTTAGGCGAATTGAAACAAAATAAAATACTTTATAGTTATGATCTCATGGAGAATGCTGGAAAAACACTATTGAAATCAAATCATTATAACTATAAACATTTAAATGTGTACGAATCATGGAATCCGGAAATTTTAACGATTGATAACGATTATAAAGTTGTATTTTTAAAAATTGCTACAGCAAATAAAATTTTTTGGTCAATTATTATAATAATTAAAACTAAACAAACCGTTCTATATTATTGCAATAATCAAAAATTTCATAATCAAAAAGATTTCGAAGCAAATATTCAATATAGTTGTCCATTATTTGGTGAATGTGGTTCATATGCTTTGATATACTTATGTAAAATTGTATGGAAAAATATGAAAACAACAATGAAAAATCGTTTGGAAATATCATTGGGTATTCATAAGAATATGGAACATACAATTACTGCCAATGATTTAGATGAAATTCGAAATTATGATCATACTAATGTTAAACAAATTAAAGGTAAGTGGACATTGTATTCAGTTGTTTTTTTTGGTTTTGATTTCAAAAAATAGGCACGTGTATGTACACACGTTAGAAATTATACTTCTTTGGCGTCTGCAATTATGCAATGCTAACAATTAGATTTGACAAAAAAAAAAGATTAAATATTTATTAAAAAATAATTAATTTTCTAGTAGCAGTTCTAAATATAATACTTACAAAATTAGCCTCTAATATTTGTAAACACTCTCAAAGTTTTTGCATCTGATAAATTTATATAATAAATATATATAATTATTCAGAATTGATTATTAATTATATATTGGTTATTAATAAAATAATATATTTCACATCAACTGGCTTGTTGAATTTAAAAATTACAACATGTTTTGTTAAATACCTTGTGTTCAGTCTGAATATACTATGTACCATACTTATATACAGTAAGTATTGTATATTCAGTTAGTTAACTTAGTAATTTAAGGCAATATACCTCTATTATTATATTTTATAAGCACTTTAAAAATCTAAATACGTAACAGACTCAACATACATATATTATTTTAACAAATGTCTCTGTTTTGTTATTAATTCAATCAACAGATACAATCTGGAAACAGCTTCATTACGAAATGACATCAACTATTGACCCGAAAACATTATTTGTATCGCAAAATAAAGACTTTATGCATGAATATCAAGAATTAATGAATATTGCATTACAATTGAAGCAAGAGAATAATATTAATCAACAATATATTGGAATGTTATCGAAACCGAAGACCAATGAACAAGAACAATTAAAACAGAAACTGATTGAAGATTTAAAGAATATACAAAATTTGACAATAAACGGAGGCAACGATGAAAATCAAATAACCCAATTTTCGATTAAAGATAAATATCCAAAAGAAATGCAATGTATCACAACTGTTTTGAATATTGTTAATAATTGTAGCGAAAATGAGCGTTTAACAAAAATGAAAGATATATGTGAAAAATTATCACTACCAACTGAAAAAGTAACCGAATACCTTCAAGTTACCTCGTCAACCAATTCATCATCAAGTTCAATTAAAAATAATGATGTACCAATCATTATTAACAATTCATGTTCCCAATTGAGTGCACCAGTAAGTTTAAAATCTTGTATTTGATAGTTTCACGATGTTCTTTACTGTTTCGCAAACATGCGAGACACGTCAGACGAGAATAGCGATTACCGGGCTATGTGACGCTTTTAAAAATACAGGCGGCCAAATTTTGATAGGCAACCTAGTAAATATATATTCTCCATAAATTTGGTTTTAAGCAAAAAAAAACCGATAACCAAAGTTATTTTATGAACATTTTCTGAAAAAATTACAGACTTCCATAAATTAAAATAATTTTAATATTTTTGTCTGCATCTTCCATAACTTAACATTATAAATTTTGATTTAATATTATTAGAGCAAGAGCTGACTGCAAAAAATCTGAACCTATCGAGTAACCGGATGAAGAATTTTTTAAATGATACTACTCACTGTAATTATTGAAAAAAATCATTTTTTTTAAATTTATATATTTAATTTTACAAGTAGATTCTTGCAATATTTCCATACTTCTTAAATTATCAATTTCGTCAATATTATTTAAACTAGCGAATTCTTGTTGAACTTGTGGATTTCTTAATAATTCTTTAAAAGGTTTAACTTTTCTGAAAAAGCTAGCTGTATAATCGCATCCAGTGTTGCATGGAAACCGGGCAAAGTAAATGTACATGAGTCTTTCCCTCTTTACTCCAAAATAGTCAAAGCTTGGTTAGCCTTGCTATATGAACAGCTATAGTATAGGGCTTGAAGGAATATAAAGTATCGTGTCGGGCATTTGTCACTAAAATAGAAGTGACACTAATGTATTTTTTTAGTAAGAAATGTTTAAACTTCAATTTGATTATAATATACCGTAGAAAAAATATAGCAATGTTATGCACCATATTTGCCCTGGCACTAAATGATTTTTTCAATAGTTACAGTGAGTAGTATCATTTAACAAATACTTCATCCGGTTACTCGATAGATCAGGTTTATTGCAGCCAGCTCTTGTACCATATGCATGATTTAAACATTTAGAAATCAGTATTTCAGTTACAACAATACCATCATCAGTGTGCTATTTTTATCGTATTAGTGTTATAATAAACATTCAAGTAAATCTGGTATTAATTTTTTTTAAATTTATTTTCTTGTATGATCTTTTAGGATGAAATCGATTGTAAAATAAAAAAATTATCAGATTTAATACGTGAAATTGAAGAATGTGAAATAAATAAAAAATATAAATTGTGTAAAAATAATGAATTAAAATCCAAATATGATAAGTTTGAATCGAATTGGAAAGAATGGAAATCAAAAGATATAGAAGTTGTGAAAGTCTGGATTAAAAATTTACAACGTCGATCGACGACAATGTATGATCCGCCATGCTTTTATGAGGCCTTGGCTGTTTTAAACAGAGCATTTGAATTATGTATTGGACATGCATTACGTTTGCCACAAATATTAGCATTAATATTATTTAATCAAAAATCATCAAATACTGGTAAGGACAATGAAAATAATATAGATACTAATATCAGATCGGAATCATTCTAAATAGTGTCGATAAATATTAGTTTAAAATGGTTATCACTTTTTATATCTGATATATATATATATATATATATATATGAAGGTATATTATATTTAATCTAAAGTTTGCTTAAGTAACTCTTGGAAATATTGAAAGTAGTTATTAATTAGTACAATTTTCATCTGCCGTTTCTACCATCACAATAATAACTTACCGGAAAGAGAAAATAATTTATATCATTTTATATAATTTTTTTTTAGATTAGCCCTTAAAATACATAACAAAAGCTTGTTCCAGAATAAAATATTATTAATCTTTCAATAATGAAAGTCAAATTCTTAGAAAATTCTTGCAAAATAATAAAATGTTCATAGGTTTTCAAATAATTTTGGATATTAAATTTAATTGATATTTTTATTTTTTTATAGGTTTATTATGTCAAATACAGACTGGTGAAGGCAAAACATACATAATTGCAGCTATTGCCATTTTGAAAATATTATTAGAAAATAAAAATGCAATTGATATAATAACAAGTAACAGTGTTTTGGCAAAACAAGCAATATCTACAACCAAAAATTTATATCAATTATTTAATATCACTGTTGATATCAATACACAATTCAAAAGTGATCAAAAAGAATGCTACAACGCAAATGTTGTGTATGGTTCAATGTCCGATTTTCAATTTGATTTTCTCAATGATGATTTTAATGGACTAGGTATGTTGTGAAAATTCATATACTGATTGTTCCACATACTTCTCTCGCCCCCTCAATAGTATGAGTTAATATATTGCACAAGATTTTAATAGTTGACGGTGAGAGTTAATCTATTGATATCTACATTAATAGGTCTAACTTAACATAAAAGAATTGTTCACACTTAGAAATTAATTGTTATATATCTAAATTTATTTTTAACCAATTAAGAACTTCTATATTCTCTCTTAGCGACCGGATTACGTAGTTATAATATAAAAAATGTTTCTTAAATCCATATATATAAACGTAAGCAAACCGTAGAACGTAATAGCTCAATGGTTTATTTTAAATTTTTCATTTTTCAAACGATGTATCAAAAATTATAATCTCGATATAACTAGTATATAAGATGATATATTATAGATAAAGCTTAGGCTAGATGCTATAGTTGTAAGCCGACTTGTATTTATATTTTGATGCAAATAAAGAATTATCAAACTGAAAGAGCCTAATTTACAAATATTTGTTCATCATCAATGTATCGCCTGCATCTGCATACAGAGTTTATTGAAAATTTAATTGGACTTATGGCTAGCTTTTAAAATTTCACAATTATTTTGAAAAAAAATATCAAAAAATAAATTGTTTTAATAGAAATGATTGTTTTTTATACACTTAAATTTTGTTACAGGTACACGAATGAATCGAATGTTTGAATATGTAATTTTAGACGAAGTAGATAACATGTTAATTGATAATGGTGGAAATATTGCAAAATTAGCCGAAATATTTCCGGGAATGGAAAACTTAATTTACATATATATTGAAATTTGGAAAGATTTAAATATATTTATAAATAAAACATTTGATGACATCAACAATATACCAGATAAAGATCTGATACAATATAAAATTAGTGAATGGAAAAATTCAATAAATGATCAAATTGAAAAAAATGCAGACAAATTTTTAATTCCATTACATTTAATGGAATATGTTAAAAATGTACTACCAAAATGGATTGATAATGCAATTTATGCTAAATATGATTGTATTGAAAATATACATTATGTTGTACAAAATACAGATGGTAAGTCAAATATATGGGTAATATGGGTACCGTGTGCATCAAAATTTTTGCTGTCGTTGTTATGTTTAAGCAATAATAATATTCAAACTATTCAAAGAAATAATTCAAAAGTCTGTGTGAATTGTATATGAATTAACATAGCGTTTTTATTATATTTATTTTTAAGTCACTTTTTCAATTTTATTTTAAGTACTAATGTCATATGGTGACTACAGTAGGTATATATTCATTCTATACAACAAAGTACACATCCTAGACGATCACCCATCCATGTTCTGACTATGCCTGTTGTTGCTCAACTTTGGTGATCGGTTGAGATAGACAAATACTATGAACTATTTACATTTACAATTTAGAATAATACTATTGCAATTTCTTCGATCATTCTTGCAATTTTGAACACTATAAACTGCAATTAAAAGACCGCAATTAAGTTAACGTGGAAATTTAATAAAATTTATTTAATCCAATCTCAAAAAATTACTCCCAAAATGCTCTATCAGGATCCGTAATTGCTCCAGTGATTAGGTTAATTATTTAATTAATTATTTGCAATCAAAATTACAAAAACTGTTTTCCTTATATCTCACCTAATTAATGCTTTTTTTCTATATTTTTTTTAACTAAATAAATTGCGAGAATTTAATTATGAGTAAGTCCATTTTTCGAAAACGCTCAAAGAATATGAATTATTGTCCTAGATGGTGAACAAATAATTGTACCTGTGGATTATACAAATACTGGTGTGACATTAAAAAATACAATGTGGTCACACGGTCTACATCAATTCTTACAATTAAAGCATAATTTACAAGTGCATGTTGAAAATTTAACAAGTTGTTGTATATCGAATTATGCGTACATAAGAAAATATGGCACAAATTTAATTGGCTTAACTGGTACTATTGGCGGGGAGGGAGAACAAGATTTATTTGAAACTATTTATAATGTGAATTTTATATCATTGCCAACATTTAAGGTAAGAATCATTACTTGAATTCATAACGGAATGGTTACTTGAATAAAATTGCCATAACAATTTATGCCAATTAAGTAATTATTGTATTAAATTAGTTATTAAGACACTGTAAAATTTTTGCCTGAAAAATGATTGGAAATAAGAAGTTTGGTAAGTTTTAATGTTTTCTTATTCTTCCATGCCAGAGTCCAAGGTCGAAGGTCAACATCTACCAAATTTGCTAATATCAGTTATCTTCTAACATTGAAATTGTTTAGCCGAGCCTAAGTACACGAATGATCAAACAATAACGATAATCGTTTCTGCCTTTATTACAAATTCTCGCAAAATTCAAAATAATCATCAGATATCCCAGAAAAAAATTTATCCGTGAGTGAGCAATCGCTCCACATCGCAACGAAAATTTTAATATATAGGCCAATATAATCTGAAATGAGCCTGCCAGAGAGAGAGAGATGTTAGATATAAGTAGATATTGGTATATTATATATATTGGTTTTTACTTACTCTATCTAACTATGGAACACGTTTTAGGTTAAGCAATTTGAAAAATATCCAGAAATAATTATTGCCGATATCGATTGGCTCGACAAAATAATCGAACAATGTTTTTACATGTTACTACAAAAGCGTGCTGTGTTAGTTGTATGTTTAACAATCGCAGATGCCAATGCTATTTATAACGAATTGATTCAATTAAAATCAACTTATACCGATCTAAATCCAACAATTCATAAATATTTAAATGAGAATGACTGTCATATAACAGACGAATTAATTGACTCTGGTACAATCATTGTTGCAACAAACATTGCCGGACGTGGTACAGATTTTAAAACAACCATACAGTTGGAGAAAAACGGTGGCTTACATATCTGTGTTACGTTTTGTCCAGAAAGTAAACGAGTTCAAGATCAAGTATTCTTTCGTACATCGCGACAAGGCAACAAAGGTTCCGCCGGTAAGATAGAAATTATATGAATTTGTTGTATTAAAAAATATTCAGATATTTATAAATTATTTATCCTATAAATAGGATATACATTATCTGACAAAATTCGTTGCCAACGAAGCTGGAGCTATCAACTCAATTTTAAGTATAGGTAAAAGAAAGGGGTGGTTTATGTAATCGATACCTATGAAATGAAACGGCATAATGGGGAGAACTTAAATAATTTTATTGAACTCTAGCCTCCCCCCCTCCCCGACTTTGATGGAAAATCTCCAAGTATTTTAGACTAGAAAGTTGTGCTTTAGTGCTATTTTATTCTTCCAATGTTTACTTACCATATGCATAGTTCATTTTCCAAGTTATAGTTATTCCAGAATATTGAAAGTTTCACAAATTTTCTAATATTTTTCCATTGTAAAAAAAAATTTATTCCAAGATATTGAAATCTCACAAATTTTCAAACATAAACCAACCTTACATCCACATTTCATTTGCCGTAGACTTATAGCCGTTTGTTATAAGCCTTTATCATTATTTTTTCTTCTCTATGTTTTCAGTTAATGAAAATGTTTTCACTTAGTCTTGTAATTTCTACGTAATAAGTAGAATTCTCAAAAAGATTTACTAGAGAAGAACAAACTTATTGAGGCTTCTCTTTTTCTCTTTTACGAAGGTCTTATAGGGTTAAAAAGACGGAAACCAGACAATTACTCCTACTTGTACAGTTTTCTTGCTTATCCAGATCTCAACCGACAGATTTGATTGTATTGTTGTCTTATATTTATTAATCAATGGAATGATAATTTTTAAACAGGATTAATATTATCAGAAAGTCAAGTAGCCAATATTATGAAAGATAATGGACATTACGAATTTGATGACATTACACAACGAATTCATGATGATGAATTGGTTTACATGGAATACTTAAAAAATTTTAAATCAAAAGAATTATACTTTGAAGATTGTTTATTTAATTTATTTTCAAATTTATACAAACAAGCACGCAAAAATAAATTAAATATATTTTCACGTAAAGATCTTAAAGAATGCTGGGCATTCTGGTTTGAAAAACAAGAATTCAATAGTATAGAAAATTTTGAAGAAATTGAAAATGAAGCGAAACAATTATTTGAAATATTTCAAGATGATGAAAAAATTCAAGAAATTTTAAAAGGTCATATTCAACACAATCCATATTATGATATACATCGAGCACATGCATATATATCCGAACAAAATTTATCAAAAGCTGAAGAGTGTTTAAACAATGCATTAGGAATGACAAATGATACCTTAGGTGAAGCACATTATTTGTTGTTTGAGGTTTCAATGGAGCGTGGTGGTGTTGTAATGAATCAAATGAAAGACATATTTAAGCATGTGGGTAAGTAATGAAAATTTAATTTTATTACTCCTTTATTGGCTTTCAATTAACTTTGTCGCCAACGTATTTGACATCTAAATTGATGAAATGTTTTGATAATGAGTGGAATAAAATGCCTGTGACTTAAATATGGTCTTTGTGTGATGTCAATTCTACGTCACATGTTTATTCGGTAGATATCTAAGGGGTAAAACAGTGGATTTTTTCGTTCAAAATTCGAATATATCAGGTTCGCATGTTCGCGTTTTTTGGAATTTAAGATCTCTTGGTTTTGATCATGGTGTCATTCGATTCAGAATGGCATCTATAGAAAAAATTGGAGTAGCGCAAAAAAAAATTGTAAACGGTATAAAGAATTTTGTAAAAAAAGAGAAAGGGTAACGTTTTCAGCGAAGTATTGGAACTATATCACTAGAATTAACTCTCCAGTGTATAGTTATTGTAATGGGGCCATTTTGCTAGTCCTTATTTTCATTTATATCGCCGTCTAGGAGTTCGTCTCTTTGACCGACACCGGTCGTATAATGTACGATCCCCGATTCTACAAAACCATACGTTTAAAATATACTTAAAATTTTTATTTTCAAGCAGATCCGATTCGTAGCAAATCACACTGCAAAAAAAGTAAATAACAAAGACACCTTTATCATTCGTTACAGGTATTGGATATTTAATTCAAATAAATAAAGATTCAGAATATAAGAATAAATGTTTGGAACATCTTGAAAAGGCACGTGACATATTAATTAAAGAAATTCAATTTATTGAAAATTATTTTAGTTGTGATGAATTTTATACAATTTTTAATGGCACACTCGATACGAATTTATTTATTAAGCATTTAAACAGTAAATTAATTTGTTTGAAAATGTTTTATGCAAATATTAATCAAATTCATGATACAATTCAACAAAATGCTGATAAAGATTTGATGATAACTATGAAAAATGATGATATACAAAAAGAATTCGAATGTGAATCGGAAACTGTTAAGACAATAAAAAAAGAATTTATTACCAAAGATGAAACTAATAATTTAAGTTTACGTGGTTTCAAATGTTTATTTAATGTGGGTGAAATTCATTCCGTTCCAAAAGAAATCTTTATTGCAGCTGGTGTACAAATTGCGCTAGGTTGTGCTGCATTAGGTAAGAAAAAAGATCCATTTTGTTATGGCTCTAAGACTCCATACAATTTAGTGGTGCATCATTACGAGACCACGGAACGAGAAGAAGCGTGGCTAAGCGTTTAGCCCAGCCTCCTGTTTTGAACAATTTGTGTAAAATCTGGTAGGACACCATTGGGAATTCCGCCGCACTCGGTAACGAGCTCGGAAGTATTGGCAATTGACAAGTAATTGATTTCTAAAATACAGGAGCGGTACTAGGGGGTGCAATGACGCAGACTGCCCAATGCGCCAGCCAATAGAGGGCCTCAGTGGTCGGACGCATTTGTTATATCATATGTGATTTATACCCGAAGGAGGGGCGCTGGACGCCAGTTTTGCCCTGAGAGGCAGAAAGTGTAGATCCGTCCCAGATAAACAAAAGAATAGTATAATTGTTTAGTTAGTTTTAAATAATAGGCAATTTTGCATTTGTAACTCAATTTATTTTGCATATATAACTCAAGAATAGCGAAAAAAAACTATAATATGACGCTTTAAGCTTGATGTAAGATGGCAGTAGGGTCACAAACGTCACAAACGTAAAAACAGTTTTTAAGCCATAAAACTAGGAAAATCTCTACAAATAATCGTCAGATTAAGGATCAGCTCGGACGGATTATCAAGCCGAACAATGGTAGGTTAATTACATGATCAAAAGTCTATAACATATAATATGGCAATTTGAGTAACATATTAGGGGGTGGGAAATTCACAAACTAGTAAATAAATGAATAAAATTAAACATAAACATAATATCAAGTTGAACCCTCTGTATGCAAATTTCAACGCAATAAAGCATTAAAAAAATGGCGATGTATTTTGCATTTTTTAAAAAGCAGCTACATTTTTTATTTTCTACCATCATCTACTCTTCAAAATCCAATAAGTCTACACGACGCTCGATTAAATACCCATTTAGCATCGTGAGTTCCCTACCACTTTTCACTTAATCAGTCTATTTGTTTTATTTCATTTATTCTTGTTTATTTATCTTACGAGATTCTATTAAATATATTAATGTTTATTTTATTAAAAATTTTCTTTATTCATTTCAATAGGCTTAGGATTATTCTTTCCATTTACTATGCAATATGCTCAAGCAATTGCTGCAACTTTAATAGCGGAAGGTATTATTGACATCATCATATGTTTAATTGGTGGTAAAATTGCATTAGACTGGAATTATTTTAAATCAAAAGCAATTACATTTGGTGTAACAGCTGTTTCGATGGGTATAACCGCACTTGGTGGATATATAAATAAACTAATATCAAATGTGCGTTCAATTTTGAAACTGGATAATTTAATGGGCTTAATTAAAATGGTACCGGGTGTTGAATCCATTATGAATGGTATACGCAATGTTTCCGATAAAGCACAATCATTTATTAACATTGCAAATAAAAATTTTGTACCAAATTGTATTTTATCAAAACCGTTATTAAATACACTCTGGCACACTTGTAACAAAGTTGGACGATTTTTAATTGTTTCAAATATAATTGATACAAACATACAAAATCGTTTTATTAAAGGTTAGTTCAGCTGGAAACATTTTTTCATATTTATTTTGGCAGTCTAAACTCGAAGAAATTTCGTTACATGCAGTTTTATGATTAAGTGTTGTCACTTAGTATGATATTCATAGAATTCTAAGGTCAATTTTAGGAAGTGATACCTTTAATTACTTACTGCATGTAGGAGTATGGAGGCATGAGTATTTAGAATATACAACCAATTTCCAATTAAAAGCGCCATTTTATCCGTGCCATAAAATAATAGATCTAATTCAATTAATCTGATAGAGCTCTTCGTGTGTTACATATTGAAGCTCGTGCTAATTCTTCCTTTATGCAACTACTTTTTAAAATCATTCGTGTCACCATTTTTAGCTAAAATGTCGGTTTGAGAACCGGCCGTTTAAAAGTCGGATGGATTAGGTTTTGATATGTGTGTAGAGACACATATCTCTGGAATGTCGACACACATTAAAATGTCCAATTTTGCCCCCGTGTGTGATTTACTACGATTTACAACGTTATATTATTTTACCAATTTATATTTTAAAAAAAATTTTCGGCGCTTAGAATAAGTTACTATCGGCGATTAGCTCCATCGCGTTCATACGTTGGCCTCTAGAGAAAATAGGTGTTTTAAATAGAGGTCGATACGTGGAGCTGATCGACGCTGACAGCGTCAATTCGTCGCAACGCATATGATATAAATTTGATTTACGTATCTTATAAAATGAATTAACGCTGAAAATCACAACCGGAAGTAACACTTATGCAGGCAAAATTGGACAATTTAAAGGGTGTCGACCTTTAGTTTTCTGGAAATATGTTCAATTTATAATTTATATAACACTATCTATCGGTTTGTGGTTCATCTATCTGATCCATAAAACTTAATTAGACTTATTATTCTTTACACCGATAAAAATTCTAATTAAAAAAATTATTCTATATACTGACAAAAAAAAAACTTGGACGAGTTTAGTATTGAATTGAAAAATTTTTTTTAATAACTTAATATTCATTTTTCACTTTATTAGGTTGGGAGACATTATATGAATCTATAAAAGCAGTTGTATCAACAGATTTTATTGGAAAATTAAGCGCAAATTTCTTAAGAATTTTGAGTTGTAAAAAAGGTTATGATTTATTAATAAGTAAACTGGAATCAATGAACGTATTAAAATATATTCAAACAAGTGATTTAAAATTATTTGTGGAAAAAGTTATTGTTCACAGTGATTTGTGGGAGCTATGCGCAGCATTTTTTGGAAGTATTAACTTTATTGTTGAAAAATGTACACCATTTTTAGAAAATTTAAAAACGGAAATTAAAAATGCTTTACAAACCATGGTGAATGATACAAAAAATAGTGATAGTTATGATGAAAATTATCTAAATGATGGACAAACTCGAATTACTGAAAAAATATTTAACGAAGTACACAGTAAAGTCAATTATCATATGAGTACAAATGTACGAAAAAGGATTAACAACAATGTAAGCAATGACGAAGATATCGAAGGAAAGCGCATTTTAGAACAAACAAATCCATATGATGTTTTAAATTTGAATAATAATAAATGTGTAACCATTGATGATGTTAATCAAGCTTTTACTAAATTATCATTAAAATATCGGCCTGATGCTGATGCAGAAGAAAAATCATCAGATATTTTTGAAAAAATTACATGGGCATATAATGAAATTAAAAATAATTTAATATAATATAGATTTTAATCAATTGTTAAAAATAAATTAAAAAATGTTTAATCACTTTTATATGTTTATTATTATTTAGAAAAAAATTAGGGTTCATAATAGTTTTGATTTTCTCACACTTCATATTTTTTTTGGATCACTAAATACGACTTTGCGGATAAAAATTTATCCCAGAATTTTCTTTTTTGTGGACTTTTTGACCAAAATTTGACCCATCTTTTAAGAAGTACACCTAAAAGAACCTATAATATTCGATAGTGAGAATATGGGAATATTCTGGCGCGAGATTTAAATTAACTACACTTTTTTACTGAATATATAATAATATTAAAAATGAATGTTAGAAGTTCTTAGCAAGTACTATATGTGAAGCCTTAAATAAAAACTATAATAATAATACAAAAGATTAAAAAAATAGTCAAGGGATGATTAGAAAATTGAAATGATATTCAATAAAAATTAACAAAAGTAGAACTTTTTTATCAATATTATTTATTTAACTTCGAATCATAAAATTGTGTTTACTTATTGAAATTTAGCAGCATCTATTAAATTAAATTTTTTGTAAAAAATGAACTGTTATATGAACAGGGAACTTGAACAGAAAAATACAAGTGATATGTTTTCAAATACTGCAACATTATGTATTTGACAACTTCATCAGACAAAATTTGACGTATGTTAAACTAGCAGTGTCCAATGGGTAGGATCAGTCATAATATATAGCTCAATAATTAGTGCTCATTAAATACCATAAAATAAAATTTGATGCTCAAGCGGTTTTCCAAAAAATGAGAATACTACTAGCTTTATATTAAGCTAGCTGCTAACTACTTTCAAAAATGGGCAGAATCACTCAAAACATAGCTCATTAATTAGTGCTCTTCGTTTTGTTTAAATAAAACCTTAAATCTTATAATTTCCTAGATTCATCATCCTGAAAGTTATCTTGCATATATCTTAGCAAAATTTGTGCTACAATAAATACATTCCGGGCAAAATTTTTCCCCGCATACTTCGGATTCGTGTTCAGTGGATAAATTCGATACAATTTTTATAATTTATAGCATACTTAAACGCCAAATTTATTAATAGCAGCATGATTCGGAAATCAAACTTCATAAAAAAGTGTAATTAAAATTTCAACTGTTATAGTAGCCGCAGTAACTTCTACGATTTAAACAGTTAAACTCGAAAACGTCCAGTTAATAAAAGCGCGAGTTCCGGTCGTATAAAAATTCCAAAGATTACATACATTAACAATTTTTGTGTGGACATATAATTACTATAAATCTAAATGTCAACACCTCTGAAATTGTTCAATTTTGCCCGCATACATATTATTTCCGGGTAGCGTTTTCGAACGCTATCTTACTTCATAAGATACATGAACCAATTTTTGTAAAAAGAGCGGCTTCAACGACTGGTAGCGAGCAACTGGAGCTGGTCGCTAGATACTTTTATTCCACCAGTTGAATCCTTTTTTTATACAAATTTGGTCACAAAGTAAGATAGTTTCGATATTTAGGTCTAAAGTAATACTACACATATACCAAAAGTTGTTTATGTATCTGATCCAGAGGACTTTTTTACGATTGGCTCTCGGTGTATAAGAAATAAAGAAAATTTTGAAGTTTTTTTTCTCTTGAATATTTATTTACTGACCAAAATATTTAATGTTTTTCTTCCTGGAAAGGACCTGTAGACAATATCAGCCTTTTAAAAAAGTAAGTTAATTAAAATTAAGGTATCTACTAGTATCTCCATTTCCGTTAAAACTAGTGTATTATTATATTTATTAATTGTCTCTCAATTTTTATTATCTTGTTTTCTGAAAGAAAATTAAACTTTTGGGTGTAATTGTATCTGGTGTGAAATGTAAAGAAAACAAAGGTTATTAAAAATTTCGCAATTATTAATCCATGCAACACAATGTATTATTTTTTTTTAAATTTTGAAATACACTATTTTGTTGCAGTAATTTTTTTTTTTTGGAATATATTATAATATGTTAATTATTATTATAAATTATGTAAATAAAAACATGATTTTTTTTGGAACCTTAAAATGTACATACATTATTTTTATTATAAAAGTGATCAAAGATCTGTCTCAAATAGGATCGTCAATAATAAAAGTTTAGATGTAATTAAATACAATAACATACAGAAGAGTACACACCGAGTTAAAAATTCGATTTTATCCCTGAAACTTGATTGTGGATTATAAAAAAAAAGTTTTGAAAAAAATACTGCTTGTGGACATAAATAAATTTTTTGATCAAACAGTGTTCAATGTACAAAATACACAAATTCAATTAATAATCTTTTTTCATGAAATAGATTCAACTAATGCTTAGAAAAATGCAATAATAGAAACAATGTTTTGGTACGTACTTCTTACTTATAAAAAATTAACTATCAAGATTGTGATAGGGCAATATGGGCCAATCAATTCATTTATTTATGTGTACTCCAAAATTAACAATTCACCGTAAAAATATAAGCAGTATAAAAATATTCGCAATATTAGTTTGATAAACTTTCATAAACTTAAAATGTCATAATTTACGTAAAATCTAATCTTAATCAAATACTTAATTGCATACATAATGAAAAGCAAATATATATATAATTCATATTAGACATAATAACTATAAAAAGTAGATCTGATATTCACACTCAATTCAGTATGTGTAGAGGGTAAAATTGGGTTATTGTTTTCAATTGCACAAATTTAAAATTTACATAAAGTTGTACGTTTTCAAATTCGTATATATTCAATATCCAAAAAGCAAATAAAGCAACCCAACACAAATCAACACAACTAAAATGAATCAAACAATCCAAATGGAGGTTTTCAGGCAATTGAAGTAATACAAGTTATAAGGTAGGTGTTATTAATAGCAGTATGATTCGGAAATCAATTTTATAAAAAAAGTGTAATTAAAATTTTAATTGTTATAGTAGCCGCAATAACTTCTACGATTCAAACGGCTAAACTCGAATACGTCCAGTTACTATAAACTTAAATGTCAACACCTCTGAAATTGTTCAATTTTTCCCGCCTGAATGTTATTTCCGGGTGGCGTTTTCGAATGCCATCTTACTTTATAAAATATATGATCCAATTTTTATAAAAAGAGAGACTTCAACGACTGGAATAAAATTGAAAATATATAAATTGGTATATTATTTTGTATACCAAAAACAATTTGTATACTTTTATTTAAAAATAATACCCAAGTCGATTTCTGTGATTGGGTTAAACTATGTGCACTTGGAGTTTTAATGGTTTCATATATAAAGCTTCAAGAGTAGATTTACAATATAATGCTGATTATGATTCGATCTCGTCTGGTTAAATATTATAAAGATTTTGATAGATATCGAAAATAATTAAAAATAAATTTCAATTTAAAAAAAGAATACATAAAAAAAAACTAAACGACATAAAATTCTACTACTTCACATGCAATTGAAAACTTGAGTAGAAGATATATATAGAGTAGAAAGAAAATTATAGTTTAAAATTACATCGTCAAGTTCAAATTTTATGCAGTCGAGTATTTTTTTAAATGGTTTTAATTCACACCTTTTTGTTTTAAGACAGACCTAGTTCGATTTGCGTGAAAAACAATGGCATGTGATAAAAAACAATATATTTTTTAACGTTACGTACTCTACAAGACTTGGTCTACAAAGAACTATCTGATTCTTCAATAATTAATCAATACAAGCAACGGAGTAAATTATATTACCACAAAGTTATGTTTGCGAAAATACAATCATTCCTTTGCAGCCGAGTAAAAAAGTGTGCAAAAGTACTAAAGTTATGGAAGTGAACATTTTATTACAAAAACTGCTATGGCCAGAATAAGCATATGAAAGCGCGTGATTTTTCCTACTAATGTGTACATTTTGCCCAAAAACAATATTTTTTTGCATGGATTAAATCAGTGAATTAAAAACTGAAATGGACCCAATTTTTATTAAAAAACATGGTTTACAACGTTTTTAATATTTAAAGATTTAAAAATAAGTTAAACTTGGGATCGGAGCCTCACTTTTAAAGCAGTTACTTAATTTTATATTCATAATTCTGTAGAAGTAAAACAATAAGTGACTGTAGTCTATTTTTTTAATGGGTAACCTTTTCCATTCTATGATCTTCTGCAGGTAAAATAAAACTCTCGGTGCATTAGCATGAGTTATATATTAATCACAGCAATTTTAATACTAAAATTTATTAATAAAGATCCTAATTGTGATAGTCTAATCACCTTTTTGATTATTAGGTTTCTTGGAAATAGTCAATTATACTATATTAGTTTTCAAAATATAGTAAATTACGTATTAGTTTAAAAATATATAAAATTGATTAGGTGGTGGTGGTTGATTAGGTTGGTGATGATGATGGCTTTGACGGCTCCGATTGATGTCGACGTAATGCTGCTAATGACGATGATGATAATAATGTGGTTGACGTCGGCCTCGGTGTTGGTCAATATCAAAGTTCTTTTAATAATGTTGATTTGGCATTCTTCAATTTATCTAAACGTTTTTGTAAATGGCTGTTGGCAGTCTCTAATTCTTCGACTCGATTTTGTGATTCACGAGCCTGCAATTGAAAACATTTAAATATTAGATATATTTTCTTTTTCAATTTTATAAAAATCTGATGTTTTGACTTATTTATAAGAATCTGAACATGTATAACAAAAAATAATCGATTTAAAGAATCTCATCGAAAAAACAGAAGAAGTTAATCATACGAATACGCCTGCTTTTGGTTAAAGTATATAACTAACCAGTTATTATGTACAGATAATCATAATTTGTAATTTTTGTACCTATATAAAAGGTGGTATTCGTATTGTTTTTAAAACATATACAATTAATTACAATATTTGAGTTAATAGAAGAAAACACTGCTAATTTTAACTAATTTTGTATTAGTGACAGTAGCGGATTTAGGTTTGAAGAAGCCCTAGGCCCGAGACGATATGGCGCCCTTTTTCTTTTGTAACAGTATATATATTGTGACATGAGGCTGGCCACCGGCCAAATGACGCCGGACGGACAGTCCCATGTCAGTCAGGACGGAAAAAATTGGCCCAGGTTGGGATTCACTGCGACCGGGACGCCTTGACGGAAGCCAGCAACTCGAAATCTTTTTGTTAGATATTTCAAATTTTAGTACTTGCCTGATTAATTATTTTAACAAAGAAATTCTACCCTCAAAATGGTACTATGTTTCGATAGTAACAGCACAATAAAATAAACTTTAAAATTTGGTCTTACAGTTTACAGAAAGCCCAATCGATTTTTAATTTTAGTCATGTTGAAAATTTTGACGCACCTCAAAGTTTGCCGCACTATGCCCGGACCTCACGGACCTAAGCCTAAATCCGCTACTGATTAGTGACATATTAAAAAATATATTACACAGGAAATCTCACTTGAAAATGTTACAATTTTACATTTTTCTAACTTTGAATCTGCAATAAACAAAGCCACAACGCATATAAATTAAATTTTTTCTGTATTCAGTCAAATTTGTTTTGAATAGGATTGTATGTATTTTCACAAAAGAAATAAAAATTTTTATGATCGCTAGAGGCGAAAACTTGAAAATAACGCCACGGATATCGTAATCGAGCCTTGAAGATATTCACCGAATGTTTTCGGTTTATATTAGAACATATTTTCAATTAGTGTATACATTCACATGAAATAAATAAAACGCACACATTGGGGAATTTTAAAATACCTTATTGACAATGGCATTCATCCCAGAAATCAATAATCATCTGTATAATTAAGAAGATTCATTTAAATAAATAAAAGAAACATTTCTTTTAAAAAAATATATACTACATTTTAATAACTAAACATACCTCTCTTTGTAATTTTCTTTTCTCTGTTTTCAATTCATCTTCAGCTCGTTCTGATGCTTCAGCTTCAGCACGATATCTTACAACTTGAGTTTCTAAACGAGCTACAGTTCCTTGTAACGTTGCAATATCTTGCTCAGCTTTTTGTAACTTAAATTTATAATCTGCTAATTGTTTATTTGCTTCTCCTAAAAAATACATGGATTATTTAATTTAATATTTTCCATTAAAAAAATATGGTGAATAACTTGAAATTGAAAAAAAAAGCGTGTCAAAATAAAATCGTAACCATGTACAGTCAAATCTGGGTGAGTGGGAGATACGCAAGAAAACTCTAAAAGTGGGATTAATTTCCACTTTTCTTCATTTTAAACCTCTTAATTCTCCATAAATGAGAAACATAATCATCTATAACAGAAGGTACTTTTATCTAGAAAGGCTCTACTTTAAGTCTTTCTAAAAATATAACTCAAAAGACAAATAGTTCATCTACTCCATACTGAATTATGAAGGATTCTAAAATATTTACAAATGTAGCAGGAATTGCTGCAAATTAATACTTACTTTGTACATCAATTACATCTAAATCACTAAAATATTCTGAGTCGGGTCCATTGTGCGTGATTGTATTACCAATTGTTGAAGAGGTATTACTACTCGGTCGTCGTCTTCGTGATTTATTTCTTTCTTCGTCTAATTCAATACGTAACGATCGTACTTGATCTTCTAATTCTTTTTTCTCTTCAATAAAACGTTTTAATCGTACATCTAAACTACCTTCACCAGCCGATTCTAATAATTCTGCATTTTCTACACTAACTAATGCTTTCTTCGGTTTCATAACATTTGAATTCTCAGATGCGTCACCATTTCCGCCACCACCGTTACTTGTATTATGATCGGCGTCATCATAACCATTCAAACCATTTTCTTCGCATACAACAATCACCAAACCTTTCTCAGCAATTAACATGTCACGTTCCTCTAATTGAGTTTTAACAAATAGTAAGTCTTCTTTTAGTTTTGCCGCCGCCCGTTTCAATTGCTCATGTTCCCGACATTTATCTCTATGTTCACGTTGTAATTGTATATGATCCTGTTCCAGATCTTCTAATTTATCTTTCAATAATTCTATTTGATATGTGTAAGATGCTTTATCATTATCTAATTGTGCATTTGCAATCATTGCTTTACGAAATTTCTCTTCTATTTCACGAAGTTCATGCTACAAAAAACAAAATTATGTTATATCCATGTTTTTTTTATTATATCAAGTTTTTATTATATTAGTTTTCATTTATTCTAACTAATATTATAAATGCGAAAGTGAGTTTATTTGTTTGTCTGTTACACTTTCACGTGAAAACTATTCAATCGATTTTAAAAATTCTTTCACCAATAGAAAGTTATGGTTTTTTGTGTGTGGATACCTGCCATATCTAATAATAAAACAGCATATTATATTTACAGGATATTTTAATAATCATAAAATCTAACTTACACGAACATCCCTTAAAGTTCCACTGTCTTCTAAGGAATCTTCTGAACTCCTTCGACTTGACATATAACTACTATTTGATAACATTGTATTCCTAGTTGATCCAGTTAATCGTACAGCTGCTGCATTTCTAGTTACTGGATCTATAAAATATAAAAACCAAATTAGTAACTATTCAAACTGAAAAATTTGAAAGCATTCTCAGTAATCGAAATCGTTTTATCAAAGTTTTAACATTGATTTCAGCTTTTTGAAGATATATTTCTTTTGGCGTGTTTGGATGTAAGTGAATTTCTGAGCTGCGCCCCCGCAAATAAGTATAACTTCTAACGGGTGTACAAAAGTCCACACACACATTTTTTGTTTAGTTTTCTTAATATTTCGAATCAAGAAATTTCGAATTTTTTCATTAAACATTGAATTATAAACTCCTTAAATATTTTGAAATGAATAAACACAAAAAAAATTTTAATATCTATAAAATCGATTTATTTGACTTTAATTTATAAGGAGTGTCGGAGGGTAAGAAAAAGGAACCTAACTTCAACATTCTCGAGCGCGGTGGAATTTATTTTTATTTTTAAAGAAATAATTCAAGGATAGCATAAAAAAATATAATCTGACGTTATGAGCATCACGTAAGAGTGGAAGGGACAGATTATCGATTCACGTGACAAGGAAATTAAGCTAAGCCGCCTTGAAATGAGTTACATCATCTGATAGGTCTCTACAACGTCCGAGTAAATTATATTAAACAGTTTAAGTTTAGAATATTTTGTACTACTATTAATTAAAAATGACAATTTTAAATTCAGAAAATTTTCTACAATGAAAAACTTATAGTTTACCTGTATACATATCATAAACACGATCTGCATTTTCCTCTTGTTCACGTTGTTGACGTTCTAATTCACGCATTCGAATTTCTCGAGCTTCAGCACGTGCTTGTCTTTTTGCTGCTAACCGAGCTTCAGCCTGAAACAAATAAATATACATAAATATTAATGGATTCAGTTCATTAATTAGATCATATTAAGGAATATTAGAATCAATTTATTTTTTAAGATTAATTTGATCACCTAATGATCATTTTTTCGTGTTTTGTTTTGAATGAATAGTTTTTTGCTTCCATCTTTTGTTAGTAAACCGAACGATCATGTGTTGACAATTTTTCAATCTTTAAATGTTGCTGCAAATTTTGCTGAAGGTAGTAATTATGCCGCGATCTCGATCTACCGACAAAGTAGATTTTTAACTGCAATTCATGTTTTTGGGTTGACAATATAAGAATGATAAAAGTTATATGAATGTAGTTAAAAGTTATAGTTAAATTTATTAGTATATAAATCATACACAAACACCAATTTTCAAAACTCCCGGGTAAAACTTCAATATAATACTATCAGATTTTAACACAGCACTTAAAATATTTTCAATTTTTTAAATTATTGGTACATCTATTGGATATTCCTGTTAAGAAAAACTTTGACTACCGTTACAATAAAGAATTGTTTAGAATTACAAAACAATCACACAACATAGACCTAAAATTTATAATTAAGTATTTCATAATAGTTTATAATATATAATATCGCATTAAAATAAATAATCGCATTTTTGTAGTCTATGAAAATAAACAGTTGAGTGTAATCAGTTGTTGAGTGTAATATGTGGTTTTTGATACTATGATATTATATACTTGCTACTAATTTAGAGACACACAAAATATTTTAGCGATGCTACATCGAGAGAAGTTCTTCGTGGTCATTTAATAATTGTTCAATATCTTCGTTACACATATGTATGAACATAAGAAAACCCTAATTAACTAGCTGGCTGGCTGATCTATTAACACAAATATGAAGCCAATCCGCTGAACAGATTGGTTTCATATTTGAGGGAGATTACGATATCCGTAGCGCCTTGATTTGTCAACGAATAACCATATTAGTACGAGATCCCGCTGCAGGATTAGTGCGCTCATCGGTTTTTTTGCTTAAAACCAAATTTTTATATTTATTTATAATTAGGATAATATATATTCACTAGGTTGCTATCAAAATTTGGCCACCAGTATCTTTAATTGATTTTTGGTACAAAATATCGTTTACTTGCAATTCCGAAATACATCTACATGCAAACCCCGAAATGCATTTTTATAAGAAAATAATTTTTTTAAATCGATTTTTTCGAGATTCAGTATATAAGTTTTGTGCTGACATTGATTATAAAAAATTTTTTTTTAACTTTCAACAAATTTATGTGCACATTTATGGAAAATTATCAGACCATATCAAATGAAAGCCTACAATAAACCGGTCCCACGTATTGTTATAATAGCGTCATATTGTTGATAAAATGCTATTGTTAAAATGTTGCTGTTAAAATATATTCCATAATTCTCTTTCTCCAATCTGAATTTCTTTACTATTGAGCATCTAGAAAATACGATTGCCAATAATTTAGCTTTTTAATTTTAAGACCGAACGCAAAATATTTTGATCGGAAATTCTTGTAGGAGAAAGTCCGATGTACACCGCATACTATAATGAGTATGTTCCGAAAGTGGTTCCCTCATGGATGACATCTATATATGACGTCATCAAAATATGATATTAACATTGCTCTATATATATATATATATATATATATATATATATATATATATATATATATATATATATATATATATATATATATATATATATATATATATATATATATATATATGTTCGTTTATCACGCTAAAATTTGAGAATGGCAATTTTGATCTTGAAATATTTATGGAAGTTTAGGGAAAGTTTAAAAGGTGAGAAACATAAATAATAAGTAACGGAAAATACTATAAACGACAATTTAATTTTCGACAAAATGCTCCTAGCTGTAAAACATCTTTTGTCTTTTTTATCTTACATGTTACAAATCCTATTAACATCATTTCCATAGAAACCAAAATCTAAATTTGAAATTCAAAATAAAACTTCTTTATCTCGTCTCACTAACAGTATATCGAACTGTCAACTGTATAAAGTGTGCATATCGCATTGTTCAAGTATTCAAGTAATTATCGGGTGTATATAATGTACCGGGTGCACATTAACTACCGGATATCCGATAAGAAAGGATTTTCTGAAATTCTACCTCTAAGGATAGGTAGAATTACATCCGCATGTAATCGATGTAATATCATTTAATAAAATTGAAAAATTAACAATGCGTGAACCGGGCGAGTCTCATAATTAAAAGGCATTAAGATATAGAAAATGGTTTTTTTTTTTGGCAACTAATATCAAAATTTCAACTCAATCAATAAAACCGTTATCTCAATAAGTCTCTTATTCATCTCGTTTAACTACCTAATAAACCTTAAAACATATTTTTAAAAAACCCACGTACAGTATCATTACATTTATCCAAAAAATCTGAAAAATAATCTTTTCCATTCATATGATTTGATGATGATTCACTGCTATGATTCAATTCACTAACGTGTACATCATTTTTCGCCTCAATATATAAAGGTGATCCATTACTATCACAGTTGTTTGAAACATGCCCATTAATAATTAATTCACTTAAATCATTATGTACATCTCCAAAGTCATCATCATCACTATTTACATAAATTTGATGATTATTTAATTTCACTGGTTCTATATCACTCCATAATAAACATTCATCTGAACATGATACACTATCACTATTTCGATTTGATACATCATCAACACTACTAGAACTCATTTCTAATGGTGATACTGGAGGTTGTATGTCAATTGTCGTCGCATCCATTATTCAATTGTTTTTGTTCTCAATCACAAATGTTTAAATTGCACGTATTATTTTGATACTTTTTTTTGTGTTTTGAGTACATCGATTAAAATACCAAGTTTAATCTTATCATTTTTAACGACGTGTGTTTTTTTTTTTAAATTATTATACCAGGGTAGAAGTCTTAAAATTAAATGGTAAAAAGTGGAAGAAAATTAATGTAGGATGAAACCCATTGGAAACGTTAGATATATGATAAAAATGAAAGGAAAAATAAATTATGGGCGATCTGAGTTTGGGAAGTAGGAGGGGGTGATTCTTTAAGGGTAAAATTCGGTTTACGTGAATTTCCGGCAAAACTACAACACCTAAAAGTTGTGTGTTTTTCACAAAGAATGAGATAAATGTTATGAAAAACAAAACGATAAAACAAGGATAATAAAGGCAAACAAATAAATATGTTGTATTGTGTATCGTTAAAGTAGAACAGAAGTACACACAGATACATATATACAGCATTCAAAACATGCCAATATGAAGAATGTTTTTCGTTTTTTGCATTTCCTAAAATAATTTACCGCGGTAGTGTATATTTTTTTTTACGCTATCGGAAAGTAGATATTTCCACCCAACTTTTTCGAAAACGATGTGATCTTTCGATTGGAAATTAGGGTGTTTTTTCGATATTTAGTCAAAATTAGGTGAAAAAATAAATATATAAATTTTAAAAAATTACCGTATATTTGGAACATAAAAAGATAAGTTTCTACCAAATTTCGTGACAAAAACAATTTTTATGTAAAAGATAAAAATCAAAAACTTGGTTATTTGAATTTTTCAAATACATTTTGTGGTTATGAGAAAAAAGTGTGAACACAAAAGTTGTAGATCTTTTTATTACCTACAACTTTGTCATATAACATTTTTCCATAAGACTTGTTGTTTTGACGGAAATTTAGATAAACCGAATTTTACCCTTAAACACTCACCCCTTCTACTTCCCGAACTCAGATCGTCTGTAATTTATTTTTCCTTTCATTTTTATCATATTATCTTCTCTTTCCAATTGGTTTCATTCTACTATAATTTTTGTCTCTCTTTCAAAAATTATCTACCCTGGACTATATATTTATTTATAAAACATATTTTATGTATTAATCCTTATTGGAAATGTAAATATTATCATGTAGACTTAAAAAAAAAAAAACAATTACTTTTTACATTGAAAAGTTAATTAGATCATTTAGATCAGTCATAAATGATAAGTAAACAAAATATTTCTGCAATACGATTATTTACCAGGGTAGATAATTTTTAAAAGGAAAAAAAATTAAAGGAGAGTGCAACCAATTGGAAACGCAAGATAATATGATAAAAATGAAAGAAAAAATAAATTACGGACGATCCAGAGATATATATTAATTCTATTCTGTAGCCAACTTCATCATGTCGTTTTTATGAGATTGTGCGCGCGTAACTCAGAAATTCACTCTCATCCAAACGCGCCAAAGGAAATATAACTTTAAAAATTATTAGGCTAAACATAATTACATTTCTAGAAGTGGACTTACAAATAATATCTAATACTTCTCCATGTGTTGGTATTATTAATTTTTTAACACTCTATATTTGAAGTAATTTTCTTGACTTTTCATAAAATTAAACTCAATAATACACATACGCTGCTTTAGATTGTAAAATATATAAGTAAATATCTGTTTAAGTAAATGGCCTTGTAAGGAATATTATCATACAAACAAATCGTCGGTATTATATAAAATACGAGTATAATATATCGAAATATTAGTACAATCAATTTAATGTTTTATTGTAAAAAAAATTCCTACGTAATTAGTGCAATTAATAGTAATTAGGTTTGTTTAAAATTAAAAAATTTTTTAAATACATATTAATATTTTTCAGATCTTATAGTACCAGATATTTAATAATTATATTTCGTCAACATTAGAATTAATAATTAAATTACATTGAATTAATAATTGAAACTTATTGAATTTACCATTTTATCTCTGAGTGATTATTCTGATAATTTCTAATTTCCATTACAGTCGCCAGTAAAATTAAATAGTAAAATTTTTCACGAACAACTATTAATTAAATAATACTAAACCCATTTTATTTCTCGACAATTTGTTGTTAATTAGCCTATATAATTTTAATTCTTAACTTCGATTTATTGTATTATTAAATCATTACGAGACCACTACAATACAACGGAAATGTGGTTAAAACTGTGCATTATCTCATCTGATTTTTCTCCAATCAATGATAATAAGGTATCCGTTTCTGTGGACAGGGTGATCCAAGTGTATAGTTATTATTTCTTTGGTCATCGTCAGATGAGTGTCACAGAACCACAGAATTAGTTTTGTGTTAAATATCTCTGAAAGTATCTGCCAATTTTTGGAAGCATGTATTGAATCTATTCGAATTAACGCCTATGATAATAGTTTAAAAAATAGGTTAAGAATTTATCTTTTTGTAAAATTATATGATCAAACTGATGCAGAATAATGAATGGCTTGAATTATAATAACACAGTACTCTATACATGATACTACCTTTATTTAAATTGAGTATAAATGTAGCGTTAAAAACACCGTTATCATATGTGTAATGTTATCAATGTACAAATTATATTTTATGTACTTTTGTCAATACTAGATATACCACTAAATGCATAATGTTCTATAAAATTCAAATTATAACTAAAAGTAGAATAAAAATTCATATAGGGAAACCGAAAAATGTGTGTGTGTACTTATGTCCATGCGTTAGAAGTTATACTTCTTTGGCGTCTGAAAATTATTTATTAAAAAAAACTCTCTAATAATATTTCTAAATATAGTACAAAAAAAAAACTCAATTTGATTTTTATTTAAAAACAAAACTGCAAAGTATTGCAAAAATGTTACTCAATAAGTTTATATACGCATAAAATTTAAAACATTAATATTTGCTAAAAATATGATGTGTTAATAGACCAGGGTAGAAACTTTAAAAAATGGTAAAAATTGGAAGAAAATTAATAGTAGGATGAAACACATTATGAAACGCAAGATAATATGATATAAATGAAAGGAAAAATAAATTACGGGCGATCTGAGTTCGGGAAGTAAGAGGGAGTGAGTGTTTAAGGGTTAAACACGATTTATTTCAATTTCCGGCAAAACTACAAGTCTAAGAAAAGTTAAATGGCAAAGTTTAAATTGTAATAAAAAGATCTACAACTTTTGTATTTACACTTTTTTCACATAACCTCAAAATTTTTCGATTGAAAATTAGGGTGCTTTTTTCGATATTTATTCAAAATAAGGTGAAAAAATAAATATTTTAAATCAAAAAAATTACAGTGGATTTGGAACATAAAAAGGTAAGTTTTCGTGGAAAGTATATTTTTTTGTACAAGATAAAAATAAAAAACCAAAAACTTGGTTATTTGAGTTTTTCACATAAATTTTGAATTTATATGAAAAAAGTGTGAATACAAAAGAGTCTTTTTATTACCTACAACTTTGCCAATTAACTTTTTTCCATAGGACTTGTAGTTTTGCGGGAAATTCAGATAAACCATGTTTTACCTTTAAAAAACCCCTCCTACTTCCCGAACTCAGATCTCCCGTAATTTATTTTTCTTGTCATTTTTATCATATTATTATCTTGCGTTTCTAATTGGTTTCATTCTACTATAATTTTTTCCTTTTCAAAAATTATCTAACCTGGGCTATAAGTCTAAATTTGATTATAATTAACATATATTTAGTAAAAATGTCTAATGCAAATATCACATCATTGCTATTAATATTGAGAAATATTACAAATATATTATATAAGGTTACGTAGCTTAAAATCTAGGACCAAATAAAAACTTAATATTTTTATAGAATTTATTGTTTCGAAAAAATTTATAAAAAACCAAAAACTTGGTTATGTGAATTTTTCACATAAATTTTTATGTAATGTGTAGTATTTTCCTTTCATTTTTATCATAATATCTTGCGTTTCCAATTGGTTTTATTCTACTATAATTTTTTTCCCTTTCAAAAATTATCTACCCTGGACTAATATACTGAAAATGTTTACAAAATTTAATATCAATAAGAACCTTGAATGTATTCAAAACAGATGTGTTTATGTATCTCATCAAAAACCGCCCCCTCCATTCCCCCGTGAAGAGTATTCCTAAAAAAATTATGTTTTTTTTTATTCCAATGTGTTTTTGCTCAAATTTCAAGTGTTTGATTTGATGAGATTTTCATCAAATGTTGAACCGAATATGTTTTAAAATATGAAAAACTTACAGGACAATTTTTTTTATTTACTACATTATTGAAACTATCTCTAATATTAATTTCAAGCGACTTGAAATATATTTTATTATTACTCCGCCTTGGTGGGGTGTGCCTGATGAACCGCCATTCGATTGTCAAATATACATTTTCAATAAAATCGAAAATTGATCGGCCTGAAATCACCATGAAAAATACAACATTCCCTCCCGGATTATAAAGGTAAATTTAAAGTTTAAATTTTGAAATTACAAGATATTAAAGAATCAACAACTGAATTTCGATTAAAGGAAAAAAATTGGGTTATTTTGGTTAGTATTATAATAGCGAATAAAATTTAAAAAAATATAAAATTTAAAAATATTTTTGAAAATTATTAGTTTTAAAACAATAGGATGTAAAAAATTAATATTAATAGATGCTTTAAAAAAATTTAATTGTTTTTCATGAATACAAAAAATTATATCAACGGAATTTCATAGTCCGAGCGTCGTGTTGATAGAATGTGCAAATTTCTTTTTTTATCCGGAACTTTGCACTGCAATTAATTTTGTGTGACAATTTAAGGTCAATTTATATTATTTTTTCGCATTATGTGAACGAAATTTGTAGACAATTTTTTAGAAAATAGATCAGCTTTATCTATACTCGTGAAATTGAAAAATGCAACACTTTTACCTATTTTCATTTTTTTACCTATTTAAAAACGTACTAGGAAGTATCCTATCCTTAAATAGTCCCACTCTTATGTTGCATAATATAAGGCAGACCTCACACTTTCAGTACTAAATAAATTATAAACTCTAATTGTTGTATTATAAGGGGAAGAAAGCATATTACGTTTAATATTTCGACGATTACGATATCCATGGCGACTCGATTTTTTATGGACTTTGGTAAAACCAGCCAAAACAAGACAAAAATGACGTTTACCAATTTTCGATTTTTCGAGTTTATCCATGGGTATTTTAATCACAGGATGAACATAGAGACCAAAAACCAACCCGACCCGTGCAAACTACACCACACAAATCCTTGAGTAGTTTAATCACAGGTTGAACGCAGGGGCTAAAAACCAACCCGACCCGTGCAAACTACACCCCAGAAATTCATGGGTTAATAACAGTCGAAAATGGCGTACATGTATTTTTAATAGTTGCATTAAATATGCAAGTGTTGATTTTTTTACATGAATTAAATTTCGATTGTTTGTAGTTGAATTGTGTTTAAATGATAGTCATTTAACAAAAAATAATAATTAAATCATTTGACATGTTTTAAATTATGCTATTTATTAAAATAGTCGAAAATTCATATTCTTCATTTTCGTCTTATTTTGGTTTGTTTTACCATCAAATCGAGTCGCCACGGATATCATAATCTCTCCCGTATATGAATGTAAAAAGTACCAGAAAGTATCCTATATATCCTTATATAGCCCCACTTTCAATATAAGACAGGCTTCACACACTTGTAAGTGCTAAATAAATTATAAACTCTAATTGTTGTATTATAAAGGCGAAAGTCTATTACGTTTAATATTTATTAGTATTATTCAAATTAAATTGTTTAACAATGATTACACACTTTTGTTTAAAAATAATATTCATAATATTATTAAAAAATAAAAACACAAAATAATATATTCATGGAATTCAAATCACTAGTTCACATTTCACAAAATATTTAAAAAAAAAAAAAACACACACACACGATCTACGGTTATGAAGACCGCAACAAACAGAACACACACACAAATATATGATTTCGAATAGAAACTACATACACAAAAAGAACTCGATAATCAGAGTGTTATTAGATAAGTTTTTTTTTTTGTGAATATGATTATAATATAATTATAACACCATATAAAAATATTATAAAACTAGGTAATATCAATACCACCTTGGTCAACACATACATACACTAATATAAAACACTAGTTTTATGTTGTGTACAACAAATAAAACATGTATACTTGTAGTGAACGTGTCTACTGGATCAAATTATATTATAGGTATGTACTCATCATCTATGTTGAGGATGACAACAATATTATGTTTGTTAGGTGAGACGACGACGATACGCTATTATGTTAGTATTTAAGACTCCGTCACATCATACTCTCCATAGTCACTTAGCTCACACACATACGTTTACTAATGGTACGGGAGATAGCGTTGCATTTTTCATGATGATTTCAGGCCGATCAATTTTCGATTGAAAGTTTATATGAAGTTGATAATCGAATGGTGGTTCAGCAGACGCATCCAAAGGAATAATAGTTTCAATAATATAGTAAATAAAAAAATAGTAAGCCTTAGATTGAGATTGCATAGTTACTCAGTAGAAATTTGTATCCCGCCCGTGTCCACCCTCTCGGAGCCTGCTGACTTTCATAACAGTATATGACTACTAATAAACATTCAAATTCCAACATGAATTAATCGACTTGAAATGATTTGTCTTGAAATCTTTTACCAAAAATCAATTAAAAATACTGGCGACCAAATTTTGATAGGCAACCTGGTAAATATATAATCTTCAAATTATAAATAAACATAAAAATTTGGTTTTAAGCAAAAAATCGATGAACGCACAAATCCTGCTGCGGGATCTCGTACTATTATAACTCAATTTCATGACTTATGAAAATTTGCTAAAAAAAATGAATAATTTCTATAAAAACTCCAAGAGAATTCAAGAAAAGTTAATATAAAAGTTAGTTCATTTTTCTGCAGTATTTTGTCCAAACACTCTGTATTACATTTTTATAGGACATACAATTAATTTTTTTTTATTATGTATAAAATATTTAAATATGTTTTGATTACAGGAAGTGCCACATGAAATATGCAAGTCTTGTTTCTTTAAAAGTGGACTATCCATTATTTATTATATATAAGGTTAATCAAATGTTAAAATAATATGTTCCAGTATAAAAAATGATGATTGAAAAAATCATGACTAAAATACTTTTAGTGTATGGTTTTTATGTGTTTCAATAATTTGGGATAACAAAGTTTCAACGCTTGTGAGTGGTATCTAAAAATATAACGCGACAGTATTAAGGAAATTTTATCCAGGTTGTATCAAATAGGGATACAACGATACGAATAAATACAAATACATACTTGATACTTTTTTCCTATATCAAGTACTTTTAGTATCGATACTTTATCAGTTTATCAATATATACTGATATCAGTATATATTGATAAACAAAATTGTATATCTTAAATTAAAGTTTTTGAACGCATACATTTTTAGCTTCTCATTATTTTTTTGTCTTAGTTTTGTGTAGGCAAGCTTGTTTATCTATATCCGAAAATGCTACAGATAGTCCTGAATTGATGACAGGAAAACAGGAAATTGAAATATTAAAACTGTTGATACCATTGTAATAACCATTCGAATTTGTTACAAGAGAATCATCAGGTCAGAATTGCGTTACCTTATCCAAAATCATACCCATGATTAATTGCCTTACATCGCAACTAACGAATTTTTCATCATCAATGGTGTTACAAAATACATATTCAAAATTACATAGTAAATTTTCATTCTACTATTTAATATAGACCAGGGTCGATAATTTTTGAAACCAAAAAAAAAAAAATTATAGTTGGATGAAAAACTCATTGGAAATGAAAGAGAATATAATAAAAATGTGGAAGGAAAATAATTTACGAGCGATCAGAGGTCGGGAAGTGGAAAGAGTTGAGTTGTTAAGGGTAAAATACTGTTTATTTCGATTTCCGGCAAAACTACAAGTCACAAAAATTAAATGGCAAAGTTATAGGTAATAAAAAGATTTAGACCTTGTAGTTTTACCGTAAATCGTGATAAACCGTGTTTTACTCTTAAAAACTCACCCCCTACCAATTCCCGATCTCAGATCGCCCGTAAATTATTTATCCTTTAATTTTTGTGATATTCTCTTCCGTTTTCAATGGTTGTCATCCTTCTATAATTTGTTTTCACTTTTTACGATTTTTAACGGCTTCTACCTTGGTCTAATTGTTGTAACACTCAGTTACGCATTTCATGTGTACGTATGTGGAGAGATTTACCGTTATCAAGTAAGAAAATAAAATTTTTAGGTATTTATTGGCAAATGAATATTTTAATACTTAGAAGAAATACGTTTGTAATTTAATGTTGGGTTATTAGAATTAATTTGTTTTTATTTAAATGTCTCTACAAAATTCATGTAAATGCGAGTCGTATGCATAACTGCAACATTTGTGGGTGTGAATTATTTCTTGTCAGGTGTAATTGTCACACTAATTTTTTTTAATAATTACTTTTTGGCAAGTATTACAATGATCTACACATCGATAAACATGGTTCGACAAACAACTTATTATTAATAAAAAATAATACATTTTTTATTATAAAAATTTTCGAAGTTATACTTCTTTTGGCGCGTTTGGATGAGAGTGAATTTGTGATCCCATAAAAACATGATGAAATTGACTAAAGAATAGAATTATTACTATATATTTCCTTAAATGACTAAGTTAACTTATAGGTATGGAAACTGAATATACAATACTTATTGTATATACTGTATGTACTATAAGTATGGTACATAGTATATTCAGACTGAATGCAAGGTATCTAACAAAAGATATTGTTATTTTTAAATTCAATAAGCCAATTGATATGAAATACTAATATTATTAATAATCAATTTTGAATAAATATATATATTTTTTATATAAATTTGTCAGTTGCCAAAACAGTGTAAAAACTTTGAGAGTGTTTTCAAACATTAGACGTTAATTTTGTAAGTATTATGTTTAGAAATATTACTATATAGTTCATTATTTTTTAATAAATATTTAATTATTACTGAAATAAAACCTTTTTGATTAATTTTGATTATTTTTCTTCAATTTTTACTGCAAAGAAGTATAACTTCTAACGCGTGTCCACACACACACATTTTTTTAATTCTATTTTAAAATATACAAAAAGATCAAAATGACATAATCAATTTACAATAATCCCTGCATCACTGAGAAAATTTTAATGCAATTTTCAGAAAATTATGTAAAGCACAGTATATAATAAGTCATCAAAATTATTTGATAAATTGGTAAGATATGGATTACTATTTTTAAGACAAATGTGTGCTGCCTATCTTATTGTTAGATGATATATAATATGTATGAACGTATAAGTTCGCGCATAAGTTAATTGAACCAAATAACTTAATATCCAAAGAGGGCGGTGTAGAGTCGAAACCGAATTTTTAAAACATTACATTAAAATAAAAATCGATTTAAAAATTGAACTAAAAAGAAATAAAAATAATTTTAAACTTAATAAAAACTTTAATTTAAATCTATTTAATTAAAAATTATTTTTTACTTCTTAGTCCACCATTCACAACGATATTTAAAAAAATATCTAATTCTGTCTCACATTCGTTTTTTAGCCAGACACGAAATGAGAAAAATGTGGAAACACTTACAAATTTGGCATGACGTGTCCATGAAGATTTAACAGCATTAAAAGCGATATGTGGCGATGGTTCAAAATCCGATGGTGATAGGAGACAATCAGATAATGATGGTCGATTGCGCCAATGTCGTTCCCAGCCACGGTAAGCTAACACAAAATGTTTTGGTACCACCATTGTACACAAGTACGTACTCTATATGAATAAA
>JAEMTY010000154.1:0-42007 GCA_020423425.1 Chrysopa pallens
TTATTATCTATTTACCTTCTAATGGTTACGATTGAGGATTTGAAATTTGTAGACACTACTCTACTATTCGCATCTACTATCTCATCCTGTTTCACAACCGTCGAGTTTAGGCGCAGATGCCAAAGCTCAACTTTGTATTCGATTGCTTAATCTCTAAAATTTGGTAGTTCGTTCGTTGATATTTTCCAATTACAATAATACGATTTTGAAAGTGAATGTCCATTCGATTAAATAAATAATATTCCATTATTGAAAAAAAAATTTTCCATTTATTAAGAATCTTCTGTTTTAGCAAATAGTTATTATTCTTCTAAATAATTCTTTTAAATTCCATTTCGTAGATTTCGTATAATTTCATTTTCCTTTTTAAGTATTTGAAGCTCAAATGAAAATAAATTTTGGTGCAATTTTCACAATGATTTAATCTGAGTAATAACGAATGTAAAAACATAAATATTTTGATTATAATAATTAATAATTTAAATTAATTATTGAAAATTTATAAAAATTTATTCTACAAATTTCAATTTGTTCTCTTTGAAATCTTATTCTGATTTTAAACCACAATTAATAATTCTAATTTTAACATATGTAAAGTGACATTTTAATTTTCATAGTCAGTTTACAATATTCGAATTATATAAAAACAATTTAGAGCTAAATGATTTATAATGATTAAAGCTTTTCCTAAATTTTCCCGCTGTAAATTAGTTTCCAAGGCAAATAGAAAAATATTTGTGATACTTATGTGAAAAACATTGACTCTTGAAAATGAAATATTAGTAATTTGACATTATTGGTATCCAATTTTTACGGTATCAATAATCATACCGAACCTACCCGTTCGTGATCCTATCTTATAAAAAAAATCTTCCAGTAAATGTAGTTTGAAGATTAGATTACTTCCTAATCCAAAATAACATCTACTTTCAGAAAAAATTTAACAAGAACGGTTCAATGATTTTACTCAAACATAAAAATTAGATACACTCTAATGTATAAGAGCTGATGATTAAAACAAAAACAAGCCTTCAAATATTTTTCATAAAAGCATTCAAATTATTAACAATTTTTATGGAACTAGTTTTTTTGAGATAATTTTGGCCAATTTATAAGCATTATAATTCTGACCACTCACAACTGAACAATAAAACGAATTTTGTTTTAACTTAACCGTTATCAAAAAAACTTTACTTGTGTTCTAAAATTCGTAAAAATCGTTACGTCCGAAACCTATATATTTTCAGAGAAAATAAATATTAAATTTATTGAATAAATTTTTTTTTAAAACTTCCAAATAATAAAAATTCTTAATTTTTAATTAATAAAGTACAAAACATTACGATTTTAAAACGTTAACATTCAAATAAATATCAATGGATTTGCAGCAAAAAGGAATTTTCATTTAAACGAGGAATACTCTTTAGTAGAAAAATAAAATAGATTTAACAATATTAATTAATGATATCAATAATTGATGTATATTTTCCTTTGATCCACTTCTGATTGTGAAATTGATCAAACAAAGTGGTGTCTTGAGAGTGATCTGGTCGGTCCATCATATTGTGATTTGATGTCAGGTCCTTTGGAATGATAGCTCGAATTCAAGATCGAGTCATATCATTGGTTGATTCAGTCTTGGTTACGAAACTAGTTTTCATTCTCTGAATACGGTATATTTAGAGTGGAAATTAGGCATATCTCTGGAGCTTTGTTAGGAAATAATGCTACTAGGAACGTCTCAGTGAATGAGACTCGCAAGACCAATATTAAATACGGGCTCGGGAACCCGGGATCGCCAATTCCCGTGTGCCAATAAATAGCACCCCTGAGTATTATAAAAAAAACAAACAAACAAACAAAATAAAATCGTAAGAATGAAATATTCTCTTAATTAGAAAAAAATAATAATATTTTTATAACAATATCAAAATATTAAAAACACAAAATTTTTTTTATATTGTCTATTGTCTTAGACTTAAGAAATATCATAATAACACGAATGAAGCATTCTTAGCGGAATTCATTCTGAATAATCGATTAATTAAAAGGACCTTTTTTGTATGTATCCATTTGGGAGCCTTCATTTTAAAATTATCGAATTTTAAACACCCTAAATTTAGTTTTTTGGGTTTATTTTAGGAAATAGGATTCTATAAATTTATTTGATCAATTTTCATAAAAATTAAAATTCGATGTATATTTATTGTCAAATTTACTGTTATTGAAATAAAGTGGCGACGTTTTTTATAAGGCCTTAAACCCTTTAAATAAAGGAAAAATATTTATAATCATTAACGATAATCCGTAAAATTGAATTACATTCATTTCTAAAATTCTTGAATCAATGAATTAAACATCCACAATTCCAGTTCTTTGCTTGAGTTTACCCTTTAAAAAATCTTAAAAGAATTCTATGTTTATTCGAAATTTTTGTATCCGTTTCCACACCACCTTTTGAGGTAAGATACATCAGTGCGTTTTTTTTTATTTTTGAATCGTGGTTTCCCCAGTAGGCCTAATCCACGATTTTTTCCTATTTGTTTCTCACTATAAAAACATCTCAAGGAATTTAAATAAGAAAAAAAGGAGCTAAAAAAATTCATTTAATTAAAAAAAACTCTCAACCTAAAAAAACATTCATATTTGAAAAATGTTATGGAAATTTCGAGACATCTTCTACATTTAAAGTAGAATTATGACTATATTTAGCAACTGACAGCCCATATAACATATATCGGGAATTAAACTCTGTTAAATATCTGTTGGGATTTTAATCTATTGCACCTTCGATAAGTTTATAAGTGTAGTAGGAACTGAACTGGGAATTGATCCTATTAATTGATTATAATTTCTAATAATAAAAATTTACCATCAATTTCATTTTTCAGTATGTGAAAAATCCTTTGGAAAATATTCGAAGTTGGAAATGAAAATGTACTAACATGGATAATGATTCATGAAACTATATAATTGAAAACGGATTAAAACCAAAAAGTTTATAATATTCTTAAAATAAAAAATCGTATTTCAATAAATGAAGTTTTAAATTTATTTATATAAATTCGGATTCTTTTATTTCGAAATATTATTTATTTTAGATAAATTTAGCTTGGTGAAACCACCATTTTGATTTTCATTAATCCATTTATACACATCGAAGCATTATACTTAACGGCAAATTTATACTTAAAATTTATGATGATTTATAAATTATGTACAATTTTATCCAAAACTCAATAACATTAAAAATAATAAATCAAATTTTGTACACATATCGATTAAATATTGTTCCTCGGATTAAAAGTCTATTACTATCATTAGTCACGGTATCCAATTAACATGCACCAATTGTATTCTATATAATGCCTATCTGCACTTGTTCTGAATTCAATTATTCTTAAATTTTAGATTTAATTTTGATTGAATTCAAAACTACAAAAATAGTTGACACATCGAAGTTTCCAATAGAAAATTACAATTATTATACAATATGTAGCTACAGTAAGAATCCAATAAAAATCAGGGCCCTTGATTTTTACTGAGTTATGAAATTACATTTTATATAAAAACATAAATTTATATAAAACTCAACACAATGTCAACTAATTTTTAAATTTTTAAATTCCAACCAGAAAAAAATCTATATTAAGAACAATTGTCCTAAACAAAAGCAGAAAAGCATGTATTGAATACAATTTTACATTTAATCGGGAGCCATTCAACAGAGCTAGAAATAAACATTAAATCAAGGAAGTTTATTAACACAATTCAGTATTCAAAATTTTTTACTATATTTTAATATCATTAAAATTTTGGTAAAAGTTTTAAGTGTACTTGAATTATACTCGTCACAAACTATCAAATAAAACTGCGTATAATAAATCGAATTTGTTAGAATAGATCGTTATGAAAATGGCAGCTTCACTTTGCATATAATTTATACCAAAGAAATATATTTTCTATAACAAATTTACCCAGATTTTTAAAAAAAATAAATTTTAATAACTTACAAAAATAAATTTCAATATTTATTTTTAAGAAAAACTTCTGAAAAGAATTTAAGGCATCCCTTGGAATTGAGCCCATTAAGTTTCGATTTATTTCTGAGTGTATTGAAACACTCAGTAAATATTAGGAGAGTTGAATACAAAGTATTTTTTCCACAATTTTTGGGACGTATTGACTGTTAAACAGACATTGACTTTTAGGCTTAAACCCATGGTGGCATTCTGAAAAGGATTTCACTTATCTTTGGGAATTGTATCCATTTAGTTTCGATGTGTATTTTTTTTGGGAATTGAACCCAAAATCAGTACCACTTCTTTATGGAATAGCACCCATGGAATTCTGAAAATTCTGAAAAAAATGTAAGGCATCCCTTGGAATTGAGCCCATTAAGTTTCGATTTATTTCTGAGTGTATTGAAACACTCAGTAAATATTAGAGGAGTTGAATACAAAGTATTTTTTCCACAATATTTTGGACGTATTGACTGTTAAACAGACATTGACTTTTAGGCGTTAAACCCATGGTGGCATTCTGAAAAGGATTTAACTTATCTTTGGGAATTTTGTCCATTTAGTTTCGATGTGTATTTTTTTTGGGAATTGAACCCAAAATCAGTACCACTTCTTTATGGAATAGCACCCATGGAATTCTGAAAATTCTGAAAAAAATGTAAGGCATCCCTTGGAATTGAGCCCATTAAGTTTCGATTTATTTCTGAGTGTATTGAAACACTCAGTAAATATTAGAGGAGTTGAATACAAAGTATTTTTTCCACAATATTTTGGACGTATTGACTGTTAAACAGACATTGACTTTTAGGCGTTAAACCCATGGTGGCATTCTGAAAAGGATTTAACTTATCTTTGGGAATTTTGTCCATTTAGTTTCGATGTGTATTTTTTTTGGGAATTGAACCCAAAATCAGTACCACTTCTTTATGGAATAGCACCCATGGAATTCTGAAAATTCTGAAAAAAATGTAAGGCATCCCTTGGAATTGAGCCCATTAAGTTTCGATTTATTTCTGAGTGTATTGAAACACTCAGTAAATATTAGAGGAGTTGAATACAAAGTATTTTTTCCACAATATTTTGGACGTATTGACTGTTAAACAGACATTGACTTTTAGGCGTTAAACCCATGGTGGCATTCTGAAAAGGATTTAACTTATCTTTGGGAATTTTGTCCATTTAGTTTCGATGTGTATTTTTTTTGGGAATTGAACCCAAAATCAGTACCACTTCTTTATGGAATAGCACCCATGGAATTCTGAAAATTCTGAAAAAAATGTAAGGCATCCCTTGGAATTGAGCCCATTAAGTTTCGATTTATTTCTGAGTGTATTGAAACACTCAGTAAATATTAGAGGAGTTGAATACAAAGTATTTTTTCCACAATATTTTGGACGTATTGACTGTTAAACAGACATTGACTTTTAGGCGTTAAACCCATGGTGGCATTCTGAAAAGGATTTAACTTATCTTTGGGAATTGTGTCCATTTAGTTTCGATGTGTATTTTTTTTGGGAATTGAACCCAAAATCAGTACCACTTCTTTATGGAATAGCACCCATGGAATTCTGAAAATTCTGAAAAAAATGTAAGGCATCACTTGGAATTGAGCCCATTAAGTTTCGATTTATTTCTGAGTGTATTGAAACACTCAGTAAATATTAGAGGAGTTGAATACAAAGTATTTTTTCCACAATATTTTGGACTTATTGACTGTTAAACAGACATTGACTTTTAGGCGTTAAACCCATGGTGGCATTCTGAAAAGGATTTAACTTATCTTTGGGAATTGTGTCCATTTAGTTTCGATGTGTATTTTTTTTGGGAATTGAACCCAAAATCAGTACCACTTCTTTATGGAATAGCACCCATGGAATTCTGAAAATTCTGAAAAAAATGTAAGGCATCCCTTGGAATTGAGCCCATTAAGTTTCGATTTATTTCTGAGTGTTTTGAAACACTCAGTAAATATTAGAGGAGTTGAATACATAGTAATTTTCCACAATATTTTGGACGTATTGACTGTTAAACAGACATTGACTTTTAGGCGTTAAACCCATGGTGGCATTCTGAAAAGGATTTAACTTATCTTTGGGAATTTTGTCCATTTAGTTTCGATGTGTATTTTTTTTGGGAATTGAACCCAAAATCAGTACCACTTCTTTATGGAATAGCACCCATGGAATTCTGAAAATTCTGAAAAAAATGTAAGGCATCCCTTGGAATTGAGCCCATTAAGTTTCGATTTATTTCTGAGTGTATTGAAACACTCAGTAAATATTAGAGGAGTTGAATACAAAGTATTTTTTCCACAATATTTTGGACGTATTGACTGTTAAACAGACATTGACTTTTAGGCGTTAAACCCATGGTGGCATTCTGAAAAGGATTTAACTTATCTTTGGGAATTTTGTCCATTTAGTTTCGATGTGTATTTTTTTTGGGAATTGAACCCAAAATCAGTACCACTTCTTTATGGAATAGCACCCATGGAATTCTGAAAATTCTGAAAAAAATGTAAGGCATCCCTTGGAATTGAGCCCATTAAGTTTCGATTTATTTCTGAGTGTATTGAAACACTCAGTAAATATTAGAGGAGTTGAATACAAAGTATTTTTTTCACAATATTTTGGACGTATTGACTGTTAAACAGACATTGACTTTTAGGCGTTAAACCCATGGTGGCATTCTGAAAAGGATTTAACTTATCTTTGGGAATTTTGTCCATTTAGTTTCGATGTGTATTTTTTTTGGGAATTGAACCCAAAATCAGTACCACTTCTTTATGGAATAGCACCCATGGAATTCTGAAAATTCTGAAAAAAATGTAAGGCATCACTTGGAATTGAGCCCATTAAGTTTCGATTTATTTCTGAGTGTTTTGAAACACTCAGTAAATATTAGAGGAGTTGAATACAAAGTATTTTTTCCACAATATTTTGGACGTATTGACTGTTAAACAGACATTGACTTTTAGGCGTTAAACCCATGGTGGCATTCTGAAAAGGATTTAACTTATCTTTGGGAATTTTGTCCATTTAGTTTCGATGTGTATTTTTTTTGGGAATTGAACCCAAAATCAGTACCACTTCTTTATGGAATAGCACCCATGGAATTCTGAAAATTCTGAAAAAAATGTAAGGCATCCCTTGGAATTGAGCCCATTAAGTTTCGATTTATTTCTGAGTGTATTGAAACACTCAGTAAATATTAGAGGAGTTGAATACAAAGTATTTTTTCCACAATATTTTGGACGTATTGACTGTTAAACAGACATTGACTTTTAGGCGTTAAGCCCATGGTGGCATTCTGAAAAGGATTTAACTTATCCTTGGGAATTTTGTGTCCATTTAGTTTCGATGTGTATTTCTTTTAGGAATTGAACCCAAAATCAGTACCACTTCTTTATGGAATAGCACCCATGGAATTCTGAAAATTCTGAAAAAAATGTAAGGCATCCCTTGGAATTGAGCCCATTAAGTTTCGATTTATTTCTGAGTGTATTGAAACACTCAGTAAATATTAGAGGAGTTGAATACAAAGTATTTTTTCCACAATATTTTGGACGTATTGACTGTTAAACAGACATTGACTTTTAGGCGTTAAACCCATGGTGGCATTCTGAAAAGGATTTCACTTATCTTTGGGAATTGTGTCCATTTAGTTTCGATGTGTATTTTTTTTGGGAATTGAACCCAAAATCAGTACCACTTCTTTATGGAATAGCACCCATGGAATTCTGAAAATTCTGAAAAAAATGTAAGGCATCCCTTGGAATTGAGCCCATTAAGTTTCGATTTATTTCTGAGTGTATTGAAACACTCAGTAAATATTAGAGGAGTTGAATACAAAGTATTTTTTCCACAATATTTTGGACGTATTGACTGTTAAACAGACATTGACTTTTAGGCGTTAAACCCATGGTGGCATTCTGAAAAGGATTTAACTTATCTTTGGGAATTTTGTCCATTTAGTTTCGATGTGTATTTTTTTTGGGAATTGAACCCAAAATCAGTACCACTTCTTTATGGAATAGCACCCATGGAATTCTGAAAATTCTGAAAAAAATGTAAGGCATCCCTTGGAATTGAGCCCATTAAGTTTCGATTTATTTCTGAGTGTATTGAAACACTCAGTAAATATTAGAGGAGAAACAGTCAGTAAATATTAGTGGAGTTGAATACAAAGTATTTTTTCCACAATATTTTGGACGTATTGACTGTTAAACAGACATTGACATTTAGGCGTTAAACCCATGGTGGCATTCTGAAAAGGATTTAACTTATCTTTGGGAATTGTGTCCATTTAGTTTCGATGTGTATTTTTTTTGGGAATTGAACCCAAAATCAGTACCACTTCTTTATGGAATAGCACCCATGGAATTCTGAAAATTCTGAAAAAAATGTAAGGCATCCCTTGGAATTGAGCCCATTAAGTTTCGATTTATTTCTGAGTGTATTGAAACACTCAGTAAATATTAGAGGAGTTGAATACAAAGTATTTTTTCCACAATATTTTGGACGTATTGACTGTTAAACAGACATTGACTTTTAGGCGTTAAACCCATGGTGGCATTCTGAAAAGGATTTAACTTATCTTTGGGAATTGTGTCCATTTAGTTTCGATGTGTATTTTTTTTGGGAATTGAACCCAAAATCAGTACCACTTCTTTATGGAATAGCACCCATGGAATTCTGAAAATTCTGAAAAAAATGTAAGGCATCCCTTGGAATTGAGCCCATTAAGTTTCGATTTATTTCTGAGTGTATTGAAACACTCAGTAAATATTAGAGGAGTTGAATACAAAGTATTTTTTCCACAATATTTTGGACGTATTGACTGTTAAACAGACATTGACTTTTAGGCGTTAAACCCATGGTGGCATTCTGAAAAGGATTTAACTTATCTTTGGGAATTTTGTCCATTTAGTTTCGATGTGTATTTTTTTTTGGGAATTGAACCCAAAATCAGTACCACTTCTTTATGGAATAGCACCCATGGAATTCTGAAAATTCTGAAAAAAATGTAAGGCATCCCTTGGAATTGAGCCCATTAAGTTTCGATTTATTTCTGAGTGTATTGAAACACTCAGTAAATATTAGAGGAGTTGAATACAAAGTATTTTTTCCACAATATTTTGGACGTATTGACTGTTAAACAGACATTGACTTTTAGGCGTTAAACCCATGGTGGCATTCTGAAAAGGATTTAACTTATCTTTGGGAATTGTGTCTATTTAGTTTCGATGTGTATTTTTTTTGGGAATTGAACCCAAAATCAGTACCACTTCTTTATGGAATAGCACCCATGGAATTCTGAAAATTCTGAAAAAAATGTAAGGCATCCCTTGGAATTGAGCCCATTAAGTTTCGATTTATTTCTGAGTGTATTGAAACACTCAGTAAATATTAGAGGAGTTGAATACAAAGTATTTTTTCCACAATATTTTGGACGTATTGACTGTTAAACAGACATTGACTTTTAGGCGTTAAACCCATGGTGGCATTCTGAAAAGGATTTAACTTATCTTTGGGAATTGTGTCCATTTAGTTTCGATGTGTATTTTTTTTGGGAATTGAACCCAAAATCAGTACCACTTCTTTATGGAATAGCACCCATGGAATTCTGAAAATTCTGAAAAAAATGTAAGGCATCCCTTGGAATTGAGCCCATTAAGTTTCGATTTATTTCTGAGTGTATTGAAACACTCAGTAAATATTAGAGGAGTTGAATACAAAGTATTTTTTCCACAATATTTTGGACGTATTGACTGTTAAACAGACATTGACTTTTAGGCGTTAAACCCATGGTGGCATTCTGAAAAGGATTTAACTTATCTTTGGGAATTGTGTCCATTTAGTTTCGATGTGTATTTTTTTTGGGAATTGAACCCAAAATCAGTACCACTTCTTTATGGAATAGCACCCATGGAATTCTGAAAATTCTGAAAAAAATGTAAGGCATCCCTTGGAATTGAGCCCATTAAGTTTCGATTTATTTCTGAGTGTATTGAAACACTCAGTAAATATTAGAGGAGTTGAATACAAAGTATTTTTTCCACAATATTTTGGACGTATTGACTGTTAAACAGACATTGACTTTTAGGCGTTAAACCCATGGTGGCATTCTGAAAAGGATTTAACTTATCTTTGGGAATTGTGTCCATTTAGTTTCGATGTGTATTTTTTTTGGGAATTGAACCCAAAATCAGTACCACTTCTTTATGGAATAGCACCCATGGAATTCTGAAAATTCTGAAAAAAATGTAAGGCATCCCTTGGAATTGAGCCCATTAAGTTTCGATTTATTTCTGAGTGTATTGAAACACTCAGTAAATATTAGAGGAGATTTATACAAAGTATTTTTCCACAATATTTTGGACGTATTGACTGTTAAACAGACATTGACTTTTAGGCGTTAAACCCATGGTGGCATTCTGAAAAGGATTTCACTTATCTTTGGGAATTGTGTCCATTTAGTTTCGATGTGTATTTTTTTTGGGAATTGAACCCAAAATCAGTACCACTTCTTTATGGAATAGCACCCATGGAATTCTGAAAATTCTGAAAAAAATGTAAGGCATCCCTTGGAATTGAGCCCATTAAGTTTCGATTTATTTCTGAGTGTATTGAAACACTCAGTAAATATTAGAGGAGTTGAATACAAAGTATTTTTTCCACAATATTTTGGACGTATTGACTGTTAAACAGACATTGACTTTTAGGCGTTAAACCCATGGTGGCATTCTGAAAAGGATTTAACTTATCTTTGGGAATTGTGTCCATTTAGTTTCGATGTGTATTTTTTTTGGGAATTGAACCCAAAATCAGTACCACTTCTTTATGGAATAGCACCCATGGAATTCTGAAAATTCTGAAAAAAATGTAAGGCATCCCTTGGAATTGAGCCCATTAAGTTTCGATTTATTTCTGAGTGTATTGAAACACTCAGTAAATATTAGAGGAGTTGAATACAAAGTATTTTTTCCACAATATTTTGGACGTATTGACTGTTAAACAGACATTGACTTTTAGGCGTTAAACCCATGGTGGCATTCTGAAAAGGATTTAACTTATCTTTTGGAATTTTGTCCATTTAGTTTCGATGTGTATTTTTTTTGGGAATTGAACCCAAAATCAGTACCACTTCTTTATGGAATAGCACTCATGGAATTCTGAAAATTCTGAAAAAAATGTAAGGCATCCCTTGGAATTGAGCCCATTAAGTTTCGATTTATTTCTGAGTGTATTGAAACACTCAGTAAATATTAGAGGAGTTGAATACAAAGTATTTTTTCCACAATATTTTGGACGTATTGACTGTTAAACAGACATTGACTTTTAGGCGTTAAACCCATGGTGGCATTCTGAAAAGGATTTAACTTATCTTTGGGAATTGTGTCCATTTAGTTTCGATGTGTATTTTTTTTGGGAATTGAACCCAAAATCAGTACCACTTCTTTATGGAATAGCACTCATGGAATTCTGAAAATTCGGAAAAAAATGTAAGGCATCCCTTGGAATTGAGCCCATTAAGTTTCGATTTATTTCTGAGTGTATTGAAACACTCAGTAAATATTAGAGGAGAAACAGTCAGTAAATATTAGTGGAGTTGAATACAAAGTATTTTTCCACAATATTTTGGACGTATTGACTGTTAAACAGACATTGACTTTTAGGCGTTAAACCCATGGTGGCATTCTGAAAAGGATTTAACTTATCTTTGGGAATTGTGTCCATTTAGTTTCGATGTGTATTTTTTTTGGGAATTGAACCCAAAATCAGTACCACTTCTTTATGGAATAGCACCCATGAAATTCTGAAAATTCTAAAAAAAATGTAAGGCATCCCTTGGAATTGAGCCCATTAAGTTTCGATTTATTTCTGAGTGTATTGAAACACTCAGTAAATATTAGAGGAGAAACAGTCAGTAAATATTAGTGGAGTTGAATACAAAGTATTTTTTCCACAATATTTTGGACGTATTGACTGTTAAACAGACATTGACTTTTAGGCGTTAAACCCATGGTGGCATTCTGAAAAGGATTTCACTTATCTTTGGGAATTGTGTCCATTTAGTTTCGATGTGTATTTTTTTTGGGAATTGAACCCAAAATCAGTACCACTTCTTTATGGAATAGCACCCATGGAATTCTGAAAATTCTGAAAAAAATGTAAGGCATCCCTTGGAATTGAGCCCATTAAGTTTCGATTTATTTCTGAGTGTATTGAAACACTCAGTAAATATTAGAAGAGTTGAATACAAAGTATTTTTTCCACAATATTTTGGACGTATTGACTGTTAAACAGACATTGACTTTTAGGCGTTAAACCCATGGTGGCATTCTGAAAAGGATTTCACTTATCTTTGGGAATTGTGTCCATTTAGTTTCGATGTGTATTTTTTTTGGGAATTGAACCCAAAATCAGTACCACTTCTTTATGGAATAGCACCCATGGAATTCTGAAAATTCTGAAAAAAATGTAAGGCATCCCTTGGAATTGAGCCCATTAAGTTTCGATTTATTTCTGAGTGTATTGAAACACTCAGTAAATATTAGAGGAGTTGAATACAAAGTATTTTTTCCACAATATTTTGGACGTATTGACTGTTAAACAGACATTGACTTTTAGGCGTTAAACCCATGGTGGCATTCTGAAAAGGATTTCACTTATCTTTGGGAATTGTGTCCATTTAGTTTCGATGTGTATTTTTTTTGGGAATTGAACCCAAAATCAGTACCACTTCTTTATGGAATAGCACCCATGGAATTCTGAAAATTCTGAAAAAAATGTAAGGCATCCCTTGGAATTGAGCCCATTAAGTTTCGATTTATTTCTGAGTGTATTGAAACACTCAGTAAATATTAGAGGAGTTGAATACAAAGTATTTTTCCACAATATTTTGGACGTATTGACTGTTAAACAGACATTGACTTTTAGGCGTTAAACCCATGGTGGCATTCTGAAAAGGATTTAACTTATCTTTGGGAATTTTGTCCATTTAGTTTCGATGTGTATTTTTTTTGGGAATTGAACCCAAAATCAGTACCACTTCTTTATGGAATAGCACCCATGGAATTCTGAAAATTCTGAAAAAAATGTAAGGCATCCCTTGGAATTGAGCCCATTAAGTTTCGATTTATTTCTGAGTGTATTGAAACACTCAGTAAATATTAGAGGAGTTGAATACAAAGTATTTTTTCCACAATATTTTGGACGTATTGACTGTTAAACAGACATTGACTTTTAGGCGTTAAACCCATGGTGGCATTCTGAAAAGGATTTAACTTATCTTTGGGAATTTTGTCCATTTAGTTTCGATGTGTATTTTTTTTGGGAATTGAACCCAAAATCAGTACCACTTCTTTATGGAATAGCACCCATGGAATTCTGAAAATTCTGAAAAAAATGTAAGGCATCCCTTGGAATTGAGCCCATTAAGTTTCGATTTATTTCTGAGTGTATTGAAACACTCAGTAAATATTAGAGGAGTTGAATACAAAGTATTTTTTCCACAATATTTTGGACGTATTGACTGTTAAACAGACATTGACTTTTAGGCGTTAAACCCATGGTGGCATTCTGAAAAGGATTTAACTTATCTTTGGGAATTGTGTCCATTTAGTTTCGATGTGTATTTTTTTTGGGAATTGAACCCAAAATCAGTACCACTTCTTTATGGAATAGCACCCATGGAATTCTGAAAATTCTGAAAAAAATGTAAGGCATCCCTTGGAATTGAGCCCATTAAGTTTCGATTTATTTCTGAGTGTATTGAAACACTCAGTAAATATTAGAGGAGTTGAATACAAAGTATTTTTTCCACAATATTTTGGACGTATTGACTGTTAAACAGACATTGACTTTTAGGCGTTAAACCCATGGTGGCATTCTGAAAAGGATTTAACTTATCTTTGGGAATTGTGTCCATTTAGTTTCGATGTGTATTTTTTTTGGGAATTGAACCCAAAATCAGTACCACTTCTTTATGGAATAGCACCCATGGAATTCTGAAAATTCTGAAAAAAATGTAAGGCATCCCTTGGAATTGAGCCCATTAAGTTTCGATTTATTTCTGAGTGTATTGAAACACTCAGTAAATATTAGAGGAGTTGAATACAAAGTATTTTTTCCACAATATTTTGGACGTATTGACTGTTAAACAGACATTGACTTTTAGGCGTTAAACCCATGGTGGCATTCTGAAAAGGATTTAACTTATCTTTGGGAATTGTGTCCATTTAGTTTCGATGTGTATTTTTTTTGGGAATTGAACCCAAAATCAGTACCACTTCTTTATGGAATAGCACCCATGGAATTCTGAAAATTCTGAAAAAAATGTAAGGCATCCCTTGGAATTGAGCCCATTAAGTTTCGATTTATTTCTGAGTGTATTGAAACACTCAGTAAATATTAGAGGAGTTGAATTCTAAGTATTTTTTCCACAATATTTTGGACGTATTGACTTGGGAATTAAACAGACATCGACTTTTATCCTAAGCTTTGGGTACTTAAACACTGATAAAATGGTTATACCAAATTTAATTTTATAAAGTACCTAAAAAATAAGTTTTATTAAAATTATTATTGAGAAAAAATTATGAATGTTTTGATTTTGAAAGTTCAATCAAATGTACTTTCGATGACTCCGTAAGTGTAATTCAATCACTCAATTGCACATCTACTCATAAACAAATCCTTTGAACTTTCGATGACTCCATGAGTGTAATTCAATCACCCAATAGCCCACACTACTCGTAACCAAATCCTTTGAACTTTCGATGACTCCATGAGTGTATTGATACACCCAATAGCTCATCTACTCGTAAACAAACTCTTTGAACTTTCGATGACTCCATGAGTATATTGAACCACTCAATAGCACATCTACTCGTAATCAAAACCATTGAAATTTTGATGACTTCATGAGTGTATTGGATCACCCCAAAGCACATCTACTCGTAATTTAAACCCTTGAAGTTTTGATGACTTCATGAGTGTATTGAAATACCTAACAAACTTACTTTTGAGAAACAATGCCGATCCAGAGCTTGCCAAGGGCTAAATACACTCGCGTACAACACTTAACAGATGCACTATCTTCTGGGATGCAAGGTCGATCCAGAGCTTGCCAAAGGCTAAAAGCTCTCGCGCACAACACAAAACAGGAACACTTCCTCCTGGGAAACGAGGTCGATCCAGAGCTTGCCAAAGGCTAAAGGCTCTCGCGCACAACACAAAACAGGAACACTTACCTCTGGGAAACGAGGTCGATCCAGAGCTTGCCAAAGGCTAAAGGCTCTCGCGCACAACACAAAACAGGAACACCTACCTCTGGGAAACGAGGTCGATCCAGAGCTTGCCAAAGGCTAAAGGCTCTCGCGCACAACACAAAACAGGAACACCTACCTCTGTGAAACGAGGTCGATCCAGAGCTTGCCAAAGGCTAAAGGCTCTCGCGCACAACACTTAACAGATGCACTATCTTCGGGGAAGCAAGGTCGATCCAGAGCTTGCCAAAGGCTAAAGGCTCTCGCGCACAACACTAAACAGATGCACTATCTTCTGGGATGCAAGGTCAACACTTATCAGAGACACTTCTGGGAAGCGAGATCGGTCCAGAGATTACCAAAGTCTTAAGGTTCTCTTTTAGTTTATTTTTATAAAATTGCGCAATCTTAATTGGCTAATCTTTAGAATACATCATACAAAATATTTGGTTTTGAGACTTCATTCTCTGAATCCGCAAAAACTAGAGTGGAAATTAGGCATATCTCTGGAGCTTTGTTAGCAAATAATGCTACAAGGAACGTCTCAGTGAATGAGACTCGCAAGACCAATATTAAATACAAGCTCGGGAACTCGGGATCGCAAATTACCGTGTGCCAATAAATAGCACCCCTGAGTATAATAAAAAAACAAACAAACAAACAAACAAACAAAAAAATAAAATCTTAAGAATGAAATATTCTCTTAATTAGAAGAAAATAATAATATTTTTTAAATTTATGAATTAAATAAAAGGCGGGCGGGCGGCATGGAAATGCTTAAAATGCATTACAGTATAGTTCACACAATAGCGAATAATATCACCTCACATTCGATCATACAAAATTGGCAGAAAATAAAGACTAAATTTTTTAAATCTTGTAATGACCAATTATAGTAATACGATTTTCAATTTAAACCAAATCGACGAGTCAAAAAATATTCGAAAATCATCATAATTGGAAAAAAACAACAAATAAAACTTAAATTCATTTCTTTGTTATATGCCTCCTCCTCCAAAATTATATTTTTAGCACAGGAAACAAATTTAGGACTTGCTTTGCGTCCAAGTTTTGATATCCTTTCTCATAGTTTTATTCCAAGATAATTTCATTACTTCCATCCGTCCTTTATGCCTTAGTTTTCTGGCATTTATTTTATATATATTTATGGACATTATTATCTATTTTCCTTTGTCAAGGGCCTCCTACTTCTCCTCCGAAATTTTTCTTCGTGTACAGAAAATAAATGTAGGACTTGTTTTGCGTCCAACTTTTGATATCCTTTCTCATAATTTTATTCCGAGATAATTTCATTACTTCCATCCGTCCTTTTTGCCTTAGTTTTCTGGCATTTATTTTATATATATTTATGCACATTATTATCTATTTTCCTTTGACAAGGGCCTCCTCCTCCTCCTCCGAAATTTTGTTTTGTGTACAGGAAACAAATGTAGGACTTGCTTTGCTTCCAAGCTTTGTTATCTTTTGTCATAATTTAATTCAGAGATAATTTCATTCATTCCATCCGTCCTTTTTGGTTTATTGTTTTTGCATTTATTATATATATTTATGGGCATTATTATCTATTTTCCTTCTAATGGTTACGATTGAGGATTTGAAATTTGTAGACACTACTCTACTATTCGCATCTACTATCTCATCCTGTTTCACAACCGTCGAGTTAAGGCGCAGATGCTAAAGCTCAACTTTGTATTCGATTGCTTAATCTCTAAAATTTGGTAGTTCGTTCGTTGATATTTTCCAATTACAATAATACGATTTTGAAAGTGAATGTCCATTCGATGAAATAAATAATATTCCATTATTGAAAAAAAATTTTCCATTTATTAAGAATCTTCTGTTTTAGCAAATAGTTATTATTCTTTTAAATAATTCTTTTAAATTCCATTTCGTAGATTTCGTATAATTTCATTTTCCTTTTTAAGTATTTGAAGCTCAAATGAAAATAAATTTTGGTGCAATTTTCACAATGATTTAATCTGAGTAATAACGAATGTAAAAACATAAATATTTTGATTATAATAATTAATAATTTAAATTAATTATTGAAAATTTATAAAAATTTATTCTACAAATTTCAATTTGTTCTCTTTGAAATCTTATTCTGATTTTAAACCACAATTAATAACTAATTTTAACATATGTAAAGTGACATTTTAATTTTCATAGTCAGTTTACAATATTCGAATTATATAAAAACAATTTAGAGCTAAATGATTTATAATGATTAAAGCTTTTCCTAAATTTTCCCGCTGTAAATTAGTTTCCAAGGCAAATAGAAAAATATTTGTGATACTTATGTGAAAAACATTGACTCTTGAAAATGAAATATTAGTAATTTGACATTATTGGTATCCAATTTTTACGGTATCAATAATCATACCGAACCTACCCGTTCGTGATCCTATCTTATAAAAAAATCTTCCAGTAAATGTAGTTTGAAGATTAGATTACTTCCTAATCCAAAATAACATCTACTTTCAGAAAAAATTTAACAAGAACGGTTCAATGATTTTACTCAAACATAAAAATTAGATACACTCTAATGTATAAGAGCTGATGATTAAAACAAAAACAAGCCTTCAAATATTTTTCATAAAAGCATTCAAATTATTAACAATTTTTATGGAACTAGTTTTTTTGAGATAATTTTGGCCAATTTATAAGCATTATAATTCTGACCACTCACAACTGAACAATAAAACGAATTTTGTTTTAACTTAACCGTTATCAAAAAAACTTTACTTGTGTTCTAAAATTCGTAAAAATCGTTACGTCTGAAACCTATATATTTTCAGAGAAAATAAATATTAAATTTATTGAATAAATTTTTTTTTAAAACTTCCAAATAATAAAAATTCTTAATTTTTAATTAATAAAGTACAAAACATTACGATTTTAAAACGTTAACATTCAAATAAATATCAATGGATTTGCAGCAAAAAGGAATTTTCATTTAAACGAGGAATACTCTTTAGTAGAAAAATAAAATAGATTTAACAATATTAATTAATGATCTCAATAATTGATGTATATTTTCCTTTGATCCACTTCTGATTGTGAAATTGATCAAACAAAGTGGTGTCTTGAGAGTGATCTGGTCGGTCCATCATATTGTGATTTGATGTCAGGTCCTTTGGAATGATAGCTCGAATTCAAGATCGAGTCATATCATTGGTTGATTCAGTCTTGGTTACGAAACTAGTTTTCATTCTCTGAATACGGTATATTTAGAGTGGAAATTAGGCATATCTCTGGAGCTTTGTTAGGAAATAATGCTACTAGGAACGTCTCAGTGAATGAGACTCGCAAGACCAATATTAAATACGGGCTCGGGAACCCGGGATCGCCAATTCCCGTGTGCCAATAAATAGCACCCCTGAGTATTATAAAAAAACAAACAAACAAACAAAATAAAATCGTAAGAATGAAATATTCTCTTAATTAGAAAAAAATAATAATATTTTTATAACAATATCAAAATATTAAAAACACAAAATTTTTTTTATATTGTCTATTGTCTTAGACTTAAGAAATATCATAATAACACGAATGAAGCATTCTTAGCGGAATTCATTCTGAATAATCGATTAATTAAAAGGACCTTTTTTGTATGTATCCATTTGGGAGCCTTCATTTTAAAATTATCGAATTTTAAACACCCTAAATTTAGTTTTTTGGGTTTATTTTAGGAAATAGGATTCTATAAATTTATTTGATCAATTTTCATAAAAATTAAAATTCGATGTATATTTATTGTCAAATTTACTGTTATTGAAATAAAGTGGCGACGTTTTTTATAAGGCCTTAAACCCTTTAAATAAAGGAAAAATATTTATAATCATTAACGATAATCCGTAAAATTGAATTACATTCATTTCTAAAATTCTTGAATCAATGAATTAAACATCCACAATTCCAGTTCTTTGCTTGAGTTTACCCTTTAAAAAATCTTAAAAGAATTCTATGTTTATTCGAAATTTTTGTATCCGTTTCCACACCACCTTTTGAGGTAAGATACATCAGTGCGTTTTTTTTTATTTTTGAATCGTGGTTTCCCCAGTAGGCCTAATCCACGATTTTTTCCTATTTGTTTCTCACTATAAAAACATCTCAAGGAATTTAAATAAGAAAAAAAGGAGCTAAAAAAATTCATTTAATTAAAAAAAACTCTCAACCTAAAAAAACATTCATATTTGAAAAATGTTATGGAAATTTCGAGACATCTTCTACATTTAAAGTAGAATTATGACTATATTTAGCAACTGACAGCCCATATAACATATATCAGGAATTAAACTCTGTTAAATATCTGTTGGGATTTTAATCTATTGCACCTTCGATAAGTTTATAAGTGTAGTAGGAACTGAACTGGGAATTGATCCTATTAATTGATTATAATTTCTAATAATAAAAATTTACCATCAATTTCATTTTTCAGTATGTGAAAAATCCTTTGGAAAATATTCGAAGTTGGAAATGAAAATGTACTAACATGGATAATGATTCATGAAACTATATAATTGAAAACGGATTAAAACCAAAAAGTTTATAATATTCTTAAAATAAAAAATCGTATTTCAATAAATGAAGTTTTAAATTTATTTATATAAATTCGGATTCTTTTATTTCGAAATATTATTTATTTTAGATAAATTTAGCTTGGTGAAACCACCATTTTGATTTTCATTAATCCATTTATACACATCGAAGCATTATACTTAACGGCAAATTTATACTTAAAATTTATGATGATTTATAAATTATGTACAATTTTATCCAAAACTCAATAACATTAAAAATAATAAATCAAATTTTGTACACATATCGATTAAATATTGTTCCTCGGATTAAAAGTCTATTACTATCATTAGTCACGGTATCCAATTAACATGCACCAATTGTATTCTATATAATGCCTATCTGCACTTGTTCTGAATTCAATTATTCTTAAATTTTAGATTTAATTTTGATTGAATTCAAAACTACAAAAATAGTTGACACATCGAAGTTTCCAATAGAAAATTACAATTATTATACAATATGTAGCTACAGTAAGAATCCAATAAAAATCAGGGCCCTTGATTTTTACTGAGTTATGAAATTACATTTTATATAAAAACATAAATTTATATAAAACTCAACACAATGTCAACTAATTTTTAAATTTTTAAATTCCAACCAGAAAAAAATCTATATTAAGAACAATTGTCCTAAACAAAAGCAGAAAAGCATGTATTGAATACAATTTTACATTTAATCGGGAGCCATTCAACAGAGCTAGAAATAAACATTAAATCAAGGAAGTTTATTAACACAATTCAGTATTCAAAATTTTTTACTATATTTTAATATCATTAAAATTTTGGTAAAAGTTTTAAGTGTACTTGAATTATACTCGTCACAAACTATCAAATAAAACTGCGTATAATAAATCGAATTTGTTAGAATAGATCGTTATGAAAATGGCAGCTTCACTTTGCATATAATTTATACCAAAGAAATATATTTTCTATAACAAATTTACCCAGATTTTTAAAAAAAATAAATTTTAATAACTTACAAAAATAAATTTCAATATTTATTTTTAAGAAAAACTTCTGAAAGAATTTAAGGCATCCCTTGGAATTGAGCCCATTAAGTTTCGATTTATTTCTGAGTGTATTGAAACACTCAGTAAATATTAGAGGAGTTGAATACAAAGTATTTTTTCCACTAATTTTTGGACGTATTGACTGTTAAACAGACATTGACTTTTAGGCGTTAAACCCATGGTGGCATTCTGAAAAGGATTTAACTTATCTTTGGGAATTGTGTCCATTTAGTTTCGATGTGTATTTTTTTTGGGAATTGAACCCAAAATCAGTACCACTTCTTTATGGAATAGCACACATGGAATTCTGAAAATTCTGAAAAAAATGTAAGGCATCCCTTGGAATTGAGCCCATTAAGTTTCGATTTATTTCTGAGTGTATTGAAACACTCAGTAAATATTAGAGGAGTTGAATACAAAGTATTTTTTCCACAATATTTTGGACGTATTGACTGTTAAACAGACATTGACTTTTAGGCGTTAAACCCATGGTGGCATTCTGAAAAGGATTTCACTTATCTTTGGGAATTGTGTCCATTTAGTTTCGATGTGTATTTTTTTTGGGAATTGAACCCAAAATCAGTACCACTTCTTTATGGAATAGCACCCATGGAATTCTGAAAATTCTGAAAAAAATGTAAGGCATCCCTTGGAATTGAGCCCATTAAGTTTCGATTTATTTCTGAGTGTATTGAAACACTCAGTAAATATTAGAGGAGTTGAATACAAAGTATTTTTTCCACAATATTTTGGACGTATTGACTGTTAAACAGACATTGACTTTTAGGCGTTAAACCCATGGTGGCATTCTGAAAAGGATTTAACTTATCTTTGGGAATTGTGTCCATTTAGTTTCGATGTGTATTTTTTTTGGGAATTGAACCCAAAATCAGTACCACTTCTTTATGGAATAGCACCCATGGAATTCTGAAAATTCTGAAAAAAATGTAAGGCATCCCTTGGAATTGAGCCCATTAAGTTTCGATTTATTTCTGAGTGTATTGAAACACTCAGTAAATATTAGAGGAGTTGAATACAAAGTATTTTTTCCACAATATTTTGGACGTATTGACTGTTAAACAGACATTGACTTTTAGGCGTTAAACCCATGGTGGCATTCTGAAAAGGATTTAACTTATCTTTGGGAATTGTGTCCATTTAGTTTCGATGTGTATTTTTTTTGGGAATTGAACCCAAAATCAGTACCACTTCTTTATGGAATAGCACCCATGGAATTCTGAAAATTCTGAAAAAAATGTAAGGCATCCCTTGGAATTGAGCCCATTAAGTTTCGATTTATTTCTGAGTGTATTGAAACACTCAGTAAATATTAGAGGAGTTGAATACAAAGTATTTTTTCCACAATATTTTGGACGTATTGACTGTTAAACAGACATTGACTTTTAGGCGTTAAACCCATGGTGGCATTCTGAAAAGGATTTAACTTATCTTTGGGAATTGTGTCCATTTAGTTTCGATGTGTATTTTTTTTGGGAATTGAACCCAAAATCAGTACCACTTCTTTATGGAATAGCACCCATGGAATTCTGAAAATTCTGAAAAAAATGTAAGGCATCCCTTGGAATTGAGCCCATTAAGTTTCGATTTATTTCTGAGTGTATTGAAACACTCAGTAAATATTAGAGGAGTTGAATACAAAGTATTTTTTCCACAATATTTTGGACGTATTGACTGTTAAACAGACATTGACTTTTAGGCGTTAAACCCATGGTGGCATTCTGAAAAGGATTTAACTTATCTTTGGGAATTGTGTCCATTTAGTTTCGATGTGTATTTTTTTTGGGAATTGAACCCAAAATCAGTACCACTTCTTTATGGAATAGCACCCATGGAATTCTGAAAATTCTGAAAAAAATGTAAGGCATCCCTTGGAATTGAGCCCATTAAGTTTCGATTTATTTCTGAGTGTATTGAAACACTCAGTAAATATTAGAGGAGTTGAATACAAAGTATTTTTTCCACAATATTTTGGACGTATTGACTGTTAAACAGACATTGACTTTTAGGCGTTAAACCCATGGTGGCATTCTGAAAAGGATTTAACTTATCTTTGGGAATTTTGTCCATTTAGTTTCGATGTGTATTTTTTTTGGGAATTGAACCCAAAATCAGTACCACTTCTTTATGGAATAGCACCATGGAATTCTGAAAATTCTGAAAAAAATGTAAGGCATCCCTTGGAATTGAGCCCATTAAGTTTCGATTTATTTCTGAGTGTATTGAAACACTCAGTAAATATTAGAGGAGTTGAATACAAAGTATTTTTTCCACAATATTTTGGACGTATTGACTGTTAAACAGACATTGACTTTTAGGCGTTAAACCCATGGTGGCATTCTGAAAAGGATTTAACTTATCTTTGGGAATTGTGTCCATTTAGTTTCGATGTGTATTTTTTTTGGGAATTGAACCCAAAATCAGTACCACTTCTTTATGGAATAGCACCCATGGAATTCTGAAAATTCTGAAAAAAATGTAAGGCATCCCTTGGAATTGAGCCCATTAAGTTTCGATTTATTTCTGAGTGTATTGAAACACTCAGTAAATATTAGAGGAGTTGAATACAAAGTATTTTTTCCACAATATTTTGGACGTATTGACTGTTAAACAGACATTGACTTTTAGGCTTAAAACCCATGGTGGCATTCTGAAAAGGATTTAACTTATCTTTGGGAATTGTGTACATTAAGTTTCGATGTGTATTTTTTTTTGGGAATTGAACCCAAAATCAGTACCACTTCTTTATGGAATAGCACCCATGGAATTCTGAAAATTCTGAAAAAAATGTAAGGCATCCCTTGGAATTGAGCCCATTAAGTTTCGATTTATTTCTGAGTGTATTGAAACACTCAGTAAATATTAGAGGAGTTGAATACAAAGTCTCCTAAGAATCCTAAAGAGTCAAAGTCTCCTAAGAAGTCTCAAAAAATCCTAAGCTTTGGGTACTTAAACACTGATAAAATGGTTATACCAAATTTAATTTTATAAAGTACCTAAAAAATAAGTTTTATTAAAATTATTATTGAGAAAAAATTATGAATGTTTTGATTTTGAAAGTTCAATCAAATGTACTTTCGATGACTCCGTAAGTGTAATTCAATCACTCAATTGCACATCTACTCATAAACAAATCCTTTGAACTTTCGATGACTCCATGAGTGTAATTCAATCACCCAATAGCCCACACTACTCGTAACCAAATCCTTTGAACTTTCGATGACTCCATGAGTGTATTGATACACCCAATAGCTCATCTACTCGTAAACAAACTCTTTGAACTTTCGATGACTCCATGAGTATATTGAACCACTCAATAGCACATCTACTCGTAATCAAAACCATTGAAATTTTGATGACTTCATGAGTGTATTGGATCACAAAGCACATCTACTCGTAATTTAAACCCTTGAAGTTTTGATGACTTCATGAGTGTATTGAAATACCTAACAAACTTACTTTTGAGAAACAATGCCGATCCAGAGCTTGCCAGGGCTAATACACTCGCGTACAACACTTAACAGATGCACTATCTTCTGGGATGCAAGGTCGATCCAGAGCTTGCCAAAGGCTAAAAGCTCTCGCGCACAACACAAAACAGGAACACTTCCTCCTGGGAAACGAGGTCGATCCAGAGCTTGCCAAAGGCTAAAGGCTCTCGCGCACAACACAAAACAGGAACACTTACCTCTGGGAAACGAGGTCGATCCAGAGCTTGCCAAAGGCTAAAGGCTCTCGCGCACAACACAAAACAGGAACACCTACCTCTGGGAAACGAGGTCGATCCAGAGCTTGCCAAAGGCTAAAGGCTCTCGCGCACAACACTTAACAGATGCAATATCTTCGGGAAGCAAGGTCGATCCAGAGCTTGCCAAAGGCTAAAGGCTCTCGCGCACAACACTTAACAGATGCACTATCTTCTGGGATGCAAGGTCGATCCAGAGCTTGCCAAAGGCTAAAGGCTCTCGCGCACAACACTAAACAGATGCACTATCTTCTGGGATGCAAGGTCAACACTTATCAGAGACACTTCTGGGAAGCGAGATCGGTCCAGAGATTACCAAAGTCTTAAGGTTCTCTTTTAGTTTATTTTTATAAAATTGCGCAATCTTAATTGGCTAATCTTTAGAATACATCATACAAAATATTTGGTTTTGAGACTTCATTCTCTGAATCCGCAAAAACTAGAGTGGAAATTAGGCATATCTCTGGAGCTTTGTTAGCAAATAATGCTACAAGGAACGTCTCAGTGAATGAGACTCGCAAGACCAATATTAAATACAAGCTCGGGAACTCGGGATCGCAAATTACCGTGTGCCAATAAATAGCACCCCTGAGTATAATAAAAAAACAAACAAACAAACAAAAAAATAAAATCTTAAGAATGAAATATTCTCTTAATTAGAAGAAAATAATAATATTTTTTAAATTTATGAATTAAATAAAAGGCGGGCGGGCGGCATAGAAATGCTTAAAATGCATTACAGTATAGTTCACAAAATAGCGAATAATATCACCTCACATTCGATCATACAAAATTGGCAGAAAATAAAGACTAAATTTTTTAAATCTTGTAATGACCAATTATAGTAATACGATTTTCAATTTAAACCAAATCGACGAGTCAAAAAATATTCGAAAATCATCATATTTGGAAAAAAACAACAAATAAAACTTAAATTCATTTCTTTGTTATATGCCTCCTCCTCCAAAATTATATTTTTAGCACAGGAAACAAATTTAGGACTTGCTTTGCGTCCAAGTTTTGATATCCTTTCTCATAATTTTATTCCAAGATAATTTCATTACTTCCATCCGTCCTTTATGCCTTAGTTTTCTGGCATTTATTTTATATATATTTATGGACATTATTATCTATTTTCCTTTGTCAAGGGCCTCCTACTTCTCCTCCGAAATTTTTCTTCGTGTACAGAAAATAAATGTAGGACTTGTTTTGCGTCCAACTTTTGATATCCTTTCTCATAATTTTATTCCGAGATAATTTCATTACTTCCATCCGTCCTTTTTGCCTTAGTTTTCTGGCATTTATTTTATATATATTTATGCACATTATTATCTATTTTCCTTTGACAAGGGCCTCCTTCTCTTTTTGTTTTGTGTACAGGAAACAAATGTAGGACTTGCTTTGCTTCCAAGCTTTGTTATCTTTTGTCATAATTTAATTCAGAGATAATTTCATTCATTCCATCCGTCCTTTTTGGTTTATTGTTCTTGCATTTATTATATATATTTATGGGCATTATTATCTATTTTCCTTCTAATGGTTACGATTGAGGATTTGACATTTGTAGACACTACTCTACTATTCGCATCTACTATCTCATCCTGTTTCACAACCGTCGAGTTTAGGCGCAGATGCCAAAGCTCAACTTTGTATTCGATTGCTTAATCTCTAAAATTTGGTAGTTCGTTCGTTGATATTTTCCAATTACAATAATACGATTTTGAAAGTGAATGTCCATTCGATGAAATAAATAATATTCCATTATTGAAAAAAAATTTTCCATTTATTAAGAATCTTCTGTTTTAGCAAATAGTTATTATTCTTCCAAATAATTCTTTTAAATTCCATTTCGTAGATTTCGTATAATTTCATTTTCCTTTTTAAGTATTTGAAGCTCAAATGAAAATAAATTTTGGTGCAATTTTCACAATGATTTAATCTGAGTAATAACGAATGTAAAAACATAAATATTTTGATTATAATAATTAATAATTTAAATTAATTATTGAAAATTTATAAAAATTTATTCTACAAATTTCAATTTGTTCTCTTTGAAATCTTATTCTGATTTTAAACCACAATTAATAACTAATTTTAACATATGTAAAGTGACATTTTAATTTTCATAGTCAGTTTACAATATTCGAATTATATAAAAACAATTTAGAGCTAAATGATTTATAATGATTAAAGCTTTTCCTAAATTTTCCCGCTGTAAATTAGTTTCCAAGGCAAATAGAAAAATATTTGTGATACTTATGTGAAAAACATTGACTCTTGAAAATGAAATATTAGTAATTTGACATTATTGGTATCCAATTTTTACGGTATCAATAATCATACCGAACCTACCCGTTCGTGATCCTATCTTATAAAAAAATCTTCCAGTAAATGTAGTTTGAAGATTAGATTACTTCCTAATCCAAAATAACATCTACTTTCAGAAAAAATTTAACAAGAACGGTTCAATGATTTTACTCAAACATAAAAATTAGATACACTCTAATGTATAAGAGCTGATGATTAAAACAAAAACAAGCCTTCAAATATTTTTCATAAAAGCATTCAAATTATTAACAATTTTTATGGAACTAGTTTTTTTGAGATAATTTTGGCCAATTTATAAGCATTATAATTCTGACCACTCACAACTGAACAATAAAACGAATTTTGTTTTAACTTAACCGTTATCAAAAAAACTTTACTTGTGTTCTAAAATTCGTAAAAATCGTTACGTCTGAAACCTATATATTTTCAGAGAAAATAAATATTAAATTTATTGAATAAATTTTTTTTTAAAACTTCCAAATAATAAAAATTCTTAATTTTTAATTAATAAAGTACAAAACATTACGATTTTAAAACGTTAACATTCAAATAAATATCAATGGATTTGCAGCAAAAAGGAATTTTCATTTAAACGAGGAATACTCTTTAGTAGAAAAATAAAATAGATTTAACAATATTAATTAATGATCTCAATAATTGATGTATATTTTCCTTTGATCCACTTCTGATTGTGAAATTGATCAAACAAAGTGGTGTCTTGAGAGTGATCTGGTCGGTCCATCATATTGTGATTTGATGTCAGGTCCTTTGGAATGATAGCTCGAATTCAAGATCGAGTCATATCATTGGTTGATTCAGTCTTGGTTACGAAACTAGTTTTCATTCTCTGAATACGGTATATTTAGAGTGGAAATTAGGCATATCTCTGGAGCTTTGTTAGGAAATAATGCTACTAGGAACGTCTCAGTGAATGAGACTCGCAAGACCAATATTAAATACGGGCTCGGGAACCCGGGATCGCCAATTCCCGTGTGCCAATAAATAGCACCCCTGAGTATTATAAAAAAACAAACAAACAAACAAAATAAAATCGTAAGAATGAAATATTCTCTTAATTAGAAAAAAATAATAATATTTTTATAACAATATCAAAATATTAAAAACACAAAATTTTTTTTATATTGTCTATTGTCTTAGACTTAAGAAATATCATAATAACACGAATGAAGCATTCTTAGCGGAATTCATTCTGAATAATCGATTAATTAAAAGGACCTTTTTTGTATGTATCCATTTGGGAGCCTTCATTTTAAAATTATCGAATTTTAAACACCCTAAATTTAGTTTTTTGGGTTTATTTTAGGAAATAGGATTCTATAAATTTATTTGATCAATTTTCATAAAAATTAAAATTCGATGTATATTTATTGTCAAATTTACTGTTATTGAAATAAAGTGGCGACGTTTTTTATAAGGCCTTAAACCCTTTAAATAAAGGAAAAATATTTATAATCATTAACGATAATCCGTAAAATTGAATTACATTCATTTCTAAAATTCTTGAATCAATGAATTAAACATCCACAATTCCAGTTCTTTGCTTGAGTTTACCCTTTAAAAAATCTTAAAAGAATTCTATGTTTATTCGAAATTTTTGTATCCGTTTCCACACCACCTTTTGAGGTAAGATACATCAGTGCGTTTTTTTTTATTTTTGAATCGTGGTTTCCCCAGTAGGCCTAATCCACGATTTTTTCCTATTTGTTTCTCACTATAAAAACATCTCAAGGAATTTAAATAAGAAAAAAAGGAGCTAAAAAAATTCATTTAATTAAAAAAAACTCTCAACCTAAAAAAACATTCATATTTGAAAAATGTTATGGAAATTTCGAGACATCTTCTACATTTAAAGTAGAATTATGACTATATTTAGCAACTGATAGCCCATATAACATATATCGGGAATTAAACTCTGTTAAATATCTGTTGGGATTTTAATCTATTGCACCTTCGATAAGTTTATAAGTGTAGTAGGAACTGAACTGGGAATTGATCCTATTAATTGATTATAATTTCTAATAATAAAAATTTACCATCAATTTCATTTTTCAGTATGTGAAAAATCCTTTGGAAAATATTCGAAGTTGGAAATGAAAATGTACTAACATGGATAATGATTCATGAAACTATATAATTGAAAACGGATTAAAACCAAAAAGTTTATAATATTCTTAAAATAAAAAATCGTATTTCAATAAATGAAGTTTTAAATTTATTTATATAAATTCGGATTCTTTTATTTCGAAATATTATTTATTTTAGATAAATTTAGCTTGGTGAAACCACCATTTTGATTTTCATTAATCCATTTATACACATCGAAGCATTATACTTAACGGCAAATTTATACTTAAAATTTATGATGATTTATAAATTATGTACAATTTTATCCAAAACTCAATAACATTAAAAATAATAAATCAAATTTTGTACACATATCGATTAAATATTGTTCCTCGGATTAAAAGTCTATTACTATCATTAGTCACGGTATCCAATTAACATGCACCAATTGTATTCTATATAATGCCTATCTGCACTTGTTCTGAATTCAATTATTCTTAAATTTTAGATTTAATTTTGATTGAATTCAAAACTACAAAAATAGTTGACACATCGAAGTTTCCAATAGAAAATTACAATTATTATACAATATGTAGCTACAGTAAGAATCCAATAAAAATCAGGGCCCTTGATTTTTACTGAGTTATGAAATTACATTTTATATAAAAACATAAATTTATATAAAACTCAACACAATGTCAACTAATTTTTAAATTTTTAAATTCCAACCAGAAAAAAATCTATATTAAGAACAATTGTCCTAAACAAAAGCAGAAAAGCATGTATTGAATACAATTTTACATTTAATCGGGAGCCATTCAACAGAGCTAGAAATAAACATTAAATCAAGGAAGTTTATTAACACAATTCAGTATTCAAAATTTTTTACTAAATTTATATCATCATTAAAATTTTGGTAAAATTTTTAAGTGTAATTGAATTATACTCGTCACAAAGTTTCAAATAAAACTGCGTATAATAAATCGAATTTGTTAGAATAGATCCTTATGAACCCATGATGGCAGCTTCACTTTGAAAAGAATTTAACTTATCTTTGGGACTTGTGTCCATTTAGTTTCGATGTGTATTTTTTTTGGGAATTGAACCCAAAATCAGTACCACTTCTTTATGGAATAGCACCCATGGAATTCTGAAAATTCTGAAAAAAATGTAAGGCATCCCTTGGAATTGAGCCCATTAAGTTTCGATTTATTTCTGAGTGTATTGAAACACTCAGTAAATATTAGAGGAGTTGAATACAAAGTATTTTTCCACAATATTTTGGACGTATTGACTGTTAAACAGACATTGACTTTTAGGCGTTAAACCCATGGTGGCATTCTGAAAAGGATTTCACTTATCTTTGGGAATTGTGTCCATTTAGTTTCGATGTGTATTTTTTTTGGGAATTGAACCCAAAATCAGTACCACTTCTTTATGGAATAGCACCCATGGAATTCTGAAAATTCTGAAAAAAATGTAAGGCATCCCTTGGAATTGAGCCCATTAAGTTTCGATTTATTTCTGAGTGTATTGAAACACTCAGTAAATATTAGAGGAGTTGAATACAAAGTATTTTTCCACAATATTTTGGACGTATTGACTGTTAAACAGACATTGACTTTTAGGCGTTAAACCCATGGTGGCATTCTGAAAAGGATTTAACTTATCTTTGGGAATTGTGTCCATTTAGTTTCGATGTGTATTTTTTTTGGGAATTGAACCCAAAATCAGTACCACTTCTTTATGGAATAGCACCCATGGAATTCTGAAAATTCTGAAAAAAATGTAAGGCATCAATTGGACTTTAGCCCATTAAGTTTCGATTTATTTCTGAGTGTCTTGAAACACTCAGTAAATATTAGAGAAGTTGAATACAAAGTATTTTTTCCACAATATTTTGGACGTATTGACTGTTAAACAGACATTGACTTTTAGGCGTTAAACCCATGGTGGCATTCTGAAAAGGATTTCACTTATCTTTGGGAATTGTGTCCATTTAGTTTCGATGTGTATTTTTTTTGGGAATTGAACCCAAAATCAGTACCACTTCTTTATGGAATAGCACCCATGGAATTCTGAAAATTCTGAAAAAAATGTAAGGCATCCCTTGGAATTGAGCCCATTAAGTTTCGATTTATTTCTGAGTGTATTGAAACACTCAGTAAATATTAGAGGAGTTGAATACAAAGTATTTTTTCCACAATATTTTGGACGTATTGACTGTTAAACAGACATTGACTTTTAGGCGTTAAACCCATGGTGGCATTCTGAAAAGGATTTAACTTATCTTTGGGAATTGTGTCCATTTAGTTTCGATGTGTAATTCTTTTGGGAATTGAACCCAAAATCAGTACCACTTCTTTATGGAATAGCACTCATGGAATTCTGAAAATTCGGAAAAAAATGTAAGGCATCCCTTGGAATTGAACCCATTAAGTTTCGATTTATTTCTGAGTGATTTGAAACACTCAGTAAATATTAGAGGAGAAACACTCAGTAAATATTAGGAGAGTTGAATACAAAGTATTTTTTCCACAATTTTTGGGACGTATTGACTGTTAAACAGACATTGACTTTTAGGCGTTAAACCCATGGTGGCATTCTGAAAAGGATTTCACTTATCTTTGGGAATTGTGTCCATTTAGTTTCGATGTGTATTTTTTTTGGGAATTGAACCCAAAATCAGTACCACTTCTTTATGGAATAGCACCCATGGAATTCTGAAAATTCTGAAAAAAATGTAAGGCATCACTTGGAATTGAGCCCATTAAGTTTCGATTTATTTCTGAGTGTTTTGAAACACTCAGTAAATATTAGAGGAGTTGAATACATAGTATTTTTCCACAATATTTTGGACGTATTGACTGTTAAACAGACATTGACTTTTAGGCGTTAAACCCATGGTGGCATTCTGAAAAGGATTTAACTTATCTTTGGGAATTGTGTCCATTTAGTTTCGATGTGTATTTTTTTTGGGAATTGAACCCAAAATCAGTACCACTTCTTTATGGAATAGCACCCATGGAATTCTGAAAATTCTGAAAAAAATGTAAGGCATCCCTTGGAATTGAGCCCATTAAGTTTCGATTTATTTCTGAGTGTATTGAAACACTCAGTAAATATTAGAGGAGTTGAATACAAAGTATTTTTTCCACAATATTTTGGACGTATTGACTGTTAAACAGACATTGACTTTTAGGCGTTAAACCCATGGTGGCATTCTGAAAAGGATTTCACTTATCTTTGGGAATTGTATCCATTTAGTTTCGATGTGTATTTTTTTTGGGAATTGAACCCAAAATCAGTACCACTTCTTTATGGAATAGCACGTAGGAATTCTGAAAATTCTGAAAAAAATGTAAGGCATCCCTTGGAATTGAGCCCTTTAAGTTTCGATTTATTTCTGAGTATATTGAAACACTCAGTAAATATAAGAGGAGTTGAATACAAAGTATTTTTTCCACAATATTTTGGACGTATTGACTGTTAAACAGACATTGACTTTTAGGCGTTAAACCCATGGTGGCATTCTGAAAAGGATTTAACTTATCTTTGGGAATTTTGTCCATTTAGTTTCGATGTGTATTTTTTTTGGGAATTGAACCCAAAATCAGTACCACTTCTTTATGGAATAGCACTCATGGAATTCTGAAAATTCTGAAAAAAATGTAAGGCATCCCTTGGAATTGAGCCCATTAAGTTTCGATTTATTTCTGAGTGTATTGAAACACTCAGTAAATATTAGAGGAGTTGAATACAAAGTATTTTTTCCACAATATTTTGGACGTATTGACTGTTAAACAGACATTGACTTTTAGGCGTTAAACCCATGGTGGCATTCTGAAAAGGATTTAACTTATCTTTGGGAATTTTGTCCATTTAGTTTCGATGTGTATTTTTTTTGGGAATTGAACCCAAAATCAGTACCACTTCTTTATGGAATAGCACCCATGGAATTCTGAAAATTCTGAAAAAAATGTAAGGCATCCCTTGGAATTGAGCCCATTAAGTTTCGATTTATTTCTGAGTGTATTGAAACACTCAGTAAATATTAGAGGAGTTGAATACAAAGTATTTTTTCCACAATATTTTGGACGTATTGACTGTTAAACAGACATTGACTTTTAGGCGTTAAACCCATGGTGGCATTCTGAAAAGGATTTAACTTATCTTTGGGAATTTTGTCCATTTAGTTTCGATGTGTATTTTTTTTGGGAATTGAACCCAAAATCAGTACCACTTCTTTATGGAATAGCACCCATGGAATTCTGAAAATTCTGAAAAAAATGTAAGGCATCCCTTGGAATTGAGCCCATTAAGTTTCGATTTATTTCTGAGTGTATTGAAACACTCAGTAAATATTAGAGGAGAAACACTCAGTAAATATTAGAGGAGTTGAATACAATGTATTTTTCCACAATATTTTGGACGTATTGACTGTTAAACAGACATTGACTTTTAGGCGTTAAACCCATGGTGGCATTCTGAAAAGGATTTCACTTATCTTTGGGAATTGTGTCCATTTAGTTTCGATGTGTATTTTTTTTGGGAATTGAACCCAAAATCAGTACCACTTCTTTATGGAATAGCACCCATGGAATTCTGAAAATTCTGAAAAAAATGTAAGGCATCCCTTGGAATTGAGCCCATTAAGTTTCGATTTATTTCTGAGTGTATTGAAACACTCAGTAAATATTAGAGGAGTTGAATACAAAGTATTTTTTCCACAATATTTTGGACGTATTGACTGTTAAACAGACATTGACTTTTAGGCGTTAAACCCATGGTGGCATTCTGAAAAGGATTTAACTTATCTTTGGGAATTTTGTCCATTTAGTTTCGATGTGTATTTTTTTTGGGAATTGAACCCAAAATCAGTACCACTTCTTTATGGAATAGCACTCATGGAATTCTGAAAATTCTGAAAAAAATGTAAGGCATCCCTTGGAATTGAGCCCATTAAGTTTCGATTTATTTCTGAGTGTATTGAAACACTCAGTAAATATTAGAGGAGTTGAATACAAAGTATTTTTTCCACAATATTTTGGACGTATTGACTGTTAAACAGACATTGACTTTTAGGCGTTAAACCCATGGTGGCATTCTGAAAAGGATTTAACTTATCTTTGGGAATTTTGTCCATTTAGTTTCGATGTGTATTTTTTTTGGGAATTGAACCCAAAATCAGTACCACTTCTTTATGGAATAGCACTCATGGAATTCTGAAAATTCTGAAAAAAATGTAAGGCATCCCTTGGAATTGAGCCCATTAAGTTTCGATTTATTTCTGAGTGTATTGAAACACTCAGTAAATATTAGAGGAGTTGAATACAAAGTATTTTTTCCACAATATTTTGGACGTATTGACTGTTAAACAGACATTGACTTTTAGGCGTTAAACCCATGGTGGCATTCTGAAAAGGATTTAACTTATCTTTGGGAATTTTGTCCATTTAGTTTCGATGTGTATTTTTTTTGGGAATTGAACCCAAAATCAGTACCACTTCTTTATGGAATAGCATCCATATAATTCTGAAAAAAATTTAAGGCATCCCTTGGAATTGAGCAAATTAAGTTTCGGTTTATTTCTGAGTGTATTGAAACACTCAGTAAATATTAGAGGAGTTGAATACAAAGTATTTTTTCCACAATATTTTGGACGTATTGACTGTTAAACAGACATTGACTTTTAGGCGTTAAACCCATGGTGGCATTCTGAAAAGGATTTAACTTATCTTTGGGAATTTTGTCCATTAAGTTTCGATGTGTTTTTCTTTTGGGAATTGAACCCAAAATCAGTACCACTTCTTTATAGAATAGCACTCATGGAATTCTGAAAATTCGGAAAAAAATGTAAGGCATCCCTTGGAATTGAGCCCATTAAGTTTCGATTTATTTCTGAGTGTATTGAAACACTCAGTAAATATTAGAGGAGAAACACTCAGTAAATATTAGAGGAGTTGAATACAATGTATTTTTCCACAATATTTTGGACGTATTGACTGTTAAACAGACATTGACTTTTAGGCGTTAAACCCATGGTGGCATTCTGAAAAGGATTTCACTTATCTTTGGGAATTGTGTCCATTTAGTTTCGATGTGTATTTTTTTTTGGGAATTGAACCCAAAATCAGTACCACTTCTTTATGGAATAGCACCCATGGAATTCTGAAAATTCTGAAAAAAATGTAAGGCATCCCTTGGAATTGAGCCCATTAAGTTTCGATTTATTTCTGAGTGTATTGAAACACTCAGTAAATATTAGAGGAGTTGAATACAAAGTATTTTTCCACAATATTTTGGACGTATTTACTGTTAAACAGACATTGACTGTTAGGCGTTAAACCCATGGTGGCATTCTGAAAAGGATTTAACTTATCTTTGGGAATTTTGTCCATTTAGTTTCGATGTGTATTTTTTTTGGGAATTGAACCCAAAATCAGTACCACTTCTTTATGGAATAGCACCAATGGAATTCTGAAAATTCTGAAAAAAATGTAAGGCATCACTTGGAATTGAGCCCATTAAGTTTCGATTTATTTCTGAGTGTTTTGAAACACTCAGTAAATATTAGAGGAGTTGAATACAAAGTATTTTTTCCACAATTTTTGGGACGTATTGACTGTTAAACAGACATTGACTTTTAGGCTTTAAACCCATGGTGGCATTCTGAAAAGGATTTCACTTATCTTTGGGAATTGTATCCATTTAGTTTCGATGTGTATTTTTTTTGGGAATTGAACCCAAAATCAGTACCACTTCTTTATGGAATAGCACCCATGGAATTCTGAAAATTCTGAAAAAAATGTAAGGCATCACTTGGAATTGAGCCCATTAAGTTTCGATTTATTTCTGAGTGTTTTGAAACACTCAGTAAATATTAGAGGAGTTGAATACATAGTATTTTTCCACAATATTTTGGACGTATTGACTGTTAAACAGACATTGACTTTTAGGCGTTAAACCCATGGTGGCATTCTGAAAAGGATTTAACTTATCTTTGGGAATTTTGTCCATTTAGTTTCGATGTGTATTTTTTTTGGGAATTGAACCCAAAATCAGTACCACTTCTTTATGGAATAGCACTCATGGAATTCTGAAAATTCTGAAAAAAATGTAAGGCATCCCTTGGAATTGAGCCCATTAAGTTTCGATTTATTTCTGAGTGTATTGAAACACTCAGTAAATATTAGAGGAGTTGAATACAAAGTATTTTTTCCACAATATTTTGGACGTATTGACTGTTAAACAGACATTGACTTTTAGGCGTTAAACCCATGGTGGCATTCTGAAAAGGATTTAACTTATCTTTGGGAATTTTGTCCATTTAGTTTCGATGTGTATTTTTTTTGGGAATTGAACCCAAAATCAGTACCACTTCTTTATGGAATAGCACCAATGGAATTCTGAAAATTCTGAAAAAAATGTAAGGCATCACTTGGAATTGAGCCCATTAAGTTTCGATTTATTTCTGAGTGTTTTGAAACACTCAGTAAATATTAGAGGAGTTGAATACAAAATATTTTTCCACAATTTTTGGGACGTATTGACTGTTAAACAGACATTGACTTTAAGGCTTTAAACCCATGGTGGCATTCTGAAAAGGATTTCACTTATCTTTGGGAATTGTATCCATTTAGTTTCGATGTGTATTTTTTTTGGGAATTGAACCCAAAATCAGTACCACTTCTTTATGGAATAGCACCAATGGAATTCTGAAAATTCTGAAAAAAATGTAAGGCATCACTTGGAGTGAGCCCATTAAGTTTCGATTTATTTCTGAGTGTATTGAAACACTCAGAAAATATAAAAGGAGTTGAATACAAAGTATTTTTTCCACAATTTTTGGGACGTATTGACTGTTAAACAGACATTGACTTTTAGGCGTTAAACCCATGGTGGCATTCTGAAAAGGATTTCACTTATCTTTGGGAATTGTGTCCATTTAGTTTCGATGTGTATTTTTTTTTTGGGAATTGAACCCAAAATCAGTACCACTTCTTTATGGAATAGCACCCATGGAATTCTGAAAATTCTGAAAAAAATGTAAGGCATCACTTGGAATTGAGCCCATTAAGTTTCGATTTATTTCTGAATGTTTTGAAACACTCAGTAAATATTAGAGGAGTTGAATACAAAGTATTTTTTCCACAATATTTTGGACGTATTGACTGTTAAACAGACATTGACTTTTAGGCTTTAAACCCATGGTGGCATTCTGAAAAGGATTTAACTTATCTTTGGGAATTGTGTCCATTTAGTTTCGATGTGTATTTTTTTTGGGAATTGAACCCAAAATCAGTACCACTTCTTTATGGAATAGCACCCATGGAATTCTGAAAATTCTGAAAAAAATGTAAGGCATCCCTTGGACTTTAGCCCATTAAGTTTCGATTTATTTCTGAGTGTATTGAAACACTCAGTAAATATTAGAGGAGTTGAATACAAAGTATTTTTTCCACAATATTTTGGACGTATTGACTGTTAAACAGACATTGACTTTTAGGCGTTAAACCCATGGTGGCATTCTGAAAAGGATTTAACTTATCTTTGGGAATTGTGTCCATTTAGTTTCGATGTGTATTTCTTTTGGGAATTGAACCCAAAATCAGTACCACTTCTTTATGGAATAGCACTCATGGAATTCTGAAAATTCTGAAAAAAATGTAAGGCATCCCTTGGAATTGAGCCCATTAAGTTTCGATTTATTTCTGAGTGTATTGAAACACTCAGTAAATATTAGAGGAGTTGAATACAAAGTCTCCTAAGAATCCTAAAGAGTCAAAGTCTCCTAAGAAGTCTCAAAGAATCCTAAGCTTTGGGTACTTAAACACTGATAAAATGGTTATACCAAATTTAATTTTATAAAGTACCTAAAAAATAAGTTTTATTAAAATTATTATTGAGAAAAAATTAGAAGGTTTTGATTTTGAAAGTTCAATCAAATGTACTTTCGATGACTCCGTAAGTGTAATTCAATCACTCAATTGCACATCTACTCATAAACAAATCCTTTGAACTTTCGATGACTCCATGAGTGTAATTCAATCACCCAATAGCCCACACTACTCGTAACCAAATTCTTTGAACTTTCGATGACTCCATGAGTGTATTGATACACCCAATAGCTCATCTACTCGTAAACAAACTCTTTGAACTTTCGATGACTCCATGAGTATATTGAACCACTCAATAGCACATCGACTCGTAATCAAAACCATTGAAATTTTGATGACTTCATGAGTGTATTGGATCACCCCCAAAGCACATCTACTCGTAATTTAAACCCTTGAAGTTTTGATGACTTCATGAGTGTATTGAAATACCTAACAAACTTACTTTTGAGAAACAATGCCGATCCAGAGCTTGCCAAGGGCTAAATACACTCGCGTACAACACTTCACAGATGCACTATCTTCTGGGATGCAAAGTCGATCCAGAGCTTGCCAAAGGCCAAAAGCTCTCGCGCACAACACAAAACAGGAACACTTCCTCCTGGGAAACGAGGTCGATCCAGAGCTTGCCAAAGGCTAAAGGCTCTCGCGCACAACACTTAACAGATGCACTATCTTCTGGGATGCAAGGTCGATCCAGAGCTTGCCAAAGGCCAAAAGCTCTCGCGCACAACACAAAACAGGAACACTTCCTCCTGGGAAACGAGGTCGATCCAGAGCTTGCCAAAGGCTAAAGGCTCTCGCGCACAACACAAAACAGGAACACTTACCTCTGGGAAACGAGGTCGATCCAGAGCTTTCCAAAGGCTAAAGGCTCTCGCGCACAACACAAAACAGGAACACCTACCTCTGGGAAACGAGGTCGATCCAGAGCTTGCCAAAGGCTAAAGGCTCTCGCGCACAACACTTAACAGATGCACTATCTTCTGGGATGCAAGGTCGATCCAGAGCTTGCCAAAGGCTAAAGGCTCTCGCGCACAATACAAAACAGGAACACTTACCTCTGGGAAACGAGGTCGATCCAGAGCTTGCCAAAGGCTAAAGGCTCTCGCGCACAACACAAAACAAGAACACCTACCTCTTGGAAACGAGGTCGATCCAGAGCTTGCCAAAGGCTAAAGGCTCTCGCGCACAACACTTAACAGATGCAATATCTTCGGGTAAGCAAGGTCGATCCAGAGCTTGCCAAACGCTAAAGGCTCTCGCGCACAACACTACGCACAACACTAAACAGATGCACTATCTTCTGGGATGCAAGGTCAACACTTATCAGAGACACCTCTGGGAAGCGAGATCGGTCCAGAGATTACCAAAGTCTTAAGGTTCTCTTTTAGTTTATTTTTATAAAATTGCGCAATCTTAATTGGCTAATCTTTAGAATACATCATACAAAATATTTGGTTTTGAGACTTCATTCTCTGAATCCGCAAAAACTAGAGTGGAAATTAGGCATATCTCTGGAGCTTTGTTAGCAAATAATGCTACAAGGAACGTCTCAGTGAATGAGACTCGCAAGACCAATATTAAATACAGGCTCGGGAACCCGGGATCGCAAATTCCCGTGTGCCAATAAATAGCACCCTTGAGTATAATAAAAAAACAAACAAACAAACAAACAAACAAAAAAATTAAATCTTAAGAATGAAATATTCTCTTAATTAGAAGAAAATAATAATATTTTTTAAATTTATGAATTAAATAAAAGGCGGGCGGGCGGCATAGAAATGCTTAAAATGCATTACAGTATAGTTCACAAAATAGCGAATAATATCACCTCACATTCGATCATACAAAATTGGCAGCAAATAAAGACTAAATTTTTTAAATCTTGTAATGACCAATTATAGTAATACGATTTTCAATTTAAACCAAATCGACGAGTCATAAAATATTCGAAAATCATCATATTTGGAAAAAAACAACAAATAAAACTTTAATTCATTTCTTTGTTATATGCCTCCTCCTCCAAATAATTCTTTTAAATTCCATTTCGTAGATTTCGTATAATTTCATTTTCCTTTTTAAGTATTTGAAGCTCAAATGAAAATAAATTTTGGTGCAATTTTCACAATGATTTAATCTGAGTAATAACGAATGTAAAAACATAAATATTTTGATTATAATAATTAATAATTTAAATTAATTATTGAAAATTTATAAAAATTTATTCTACAAATTTCAATTTGTTCTCTTTGAAATCTTATTCTGATTTTAAACCACAATTAATAATTCTAATTTTAACATATGTAAAGTGACATTTTAATTTTCATAGTCAGTTTACAATATTCGAATTATATAAAAACAATTTAGAGCTAAATGATTTATAATGATTAAAGCTTTTCCTAAATTTTCCCGCTGTAAATTAGTTTCCAAGGCAAATAGAAAAATATTTGTGATACTTATGTGAATAACATTGACTCTTGAAAATGAAATATTAGTAATTTGACATTATTGGTTTCCAATTTTTACGGTATCAATAATCATACCGAACCTACCCGTTCGTGATCCTATCTTATAAAAAAATCTTCCAGTAAATGTAGTTTGAAGTTTAGATTACTTCCTAATCCAAAATAACATCTACTTTCAGAAAAAATTTAACAAGAACGGTTCAATGATTTTACTCAAACATAAAAATTAGATACACTCTAATGTATAAGAGCTGATGATTAAAACAAAACAAGCCTTCAAATATTTTTCATAAAAGCATTCAAATTATTAACAATTTTTATGGAACTAGTTTTTTTGAGATAATTTTGGCCAATTTATAAGCATTATAATTCTGACCACTCACAACTGAACAATAAAACGAATTTTGTTTTAACTTAACCGTTATCAAAAAAACTTTATTTGTGTTCTAAAATTCGTAAAAATCGTTACGTTTGAAACCTATATATTTTCAGAGAAAATAAATATTAAATTTATTGAATAAATTTTTTTTTAAAACTTCCAAATAATAAAAATTCTTAATTTTTAATTAATAAAGTACAAAACATTACGATTTTAAAACGTTAACATTCAAATAAATATCAATGGATTTGCAGCAAAAAGGAATTTTCATTTAAACGAGGAATACTCTTTAGTAGAAAAATAAAATAGATTTAACAATATTAATTAATGATTTCAAGAATTGATGTATATTTTCCTTTGATCCACTTCTGATTGTGAAATTGATCAAACAAAGTGGTGTCTTGAGAGTGATCTGGTAGGTCCATCATATTGTGATTTGATGTCAGGTCCTTTGGAATGATAGCTCGAATTCAAGATCGAGTCATATCATTAGTTGATTCAGTCTTGGTTACGAAACTAGTTTTCATTCTCTGAATACGGTATATTTAGAGTGGAAATTAGGCATATCTCTGGAGCTTTGTTAGGAAATAATGCTACTAGGAACGTCTCAGTGAATGAGACTCGAAAGACCAATATTAAATACGGGCTCGGGAACCCGGGATCGCCAATTCCCGTGTGCCAATTATTAGCACCCCTGAGTATTATAAAAAAAACAAACAAACAAACAAAATAAAATCGTAAGAATGAAATATTCTCTTAATTAGAAAAAAATAATAATATTTTTATAACAATATCAAAATATTAAAAACACTAAATTTTTTTTATATTGTCTATTGTCTTAGACTTAAGAAATATCATAATAACACGAATGAAGCATTCTTAGCGGAATTCATTCTGAATAATCGATTAATTAAAAGGACCTTTTTTGTATGTATCCATTTGGGAGCCTTCATTTTAAAATTATCGAATTTTAAACACCCTACATTTAGTTTTTTGGGTTTATTTTAGAAAATAGGATTCTATAAATTTATTTGATCAATTTTCATAAAAATTAAAATTCGATGTATATTTATTGTCAAATTTACTGTTATTGAAATAAAGTGGCGACGTTTTTTATAAGGCCTTAAACCCTTTAAATAAAGGAAAAATATTTATAATCATTAACGATAATCCGTAAAA